>JAOBAT010138519.1:0-34468 GCA_026413305.1 Hydrozoanthus tunicans | reverse complement strand
ATGGAATCAATTAAAAAGTGGTGTCGAGGGATCCTTGTGGCCTGGCGCTTCATTCTGACGCGGTCCCGAGGGAATCGTAGAGGGTGATATTTTAGGGGTACCCCCCTCCTCCTTCCCGCCCCTTCCTCTTGAGACTCACGCCTTAGGCGCTGGTTTTGTCCGTTTCGGTTCGATCGCCCCTCCCGCAAAAGAATCCTGCCTATAGGCCTACAGTGCCTATTAAAGTATGCTTTGATTAAAGAAAAAGATTTAAACTCTAGACACAATAAATTGTTATTGTTGTTGTTGGAATTATGTATGTAAACCTTTACTAAGCAAAAGAAAAGTAAAATCAACGGTTGCGGACTAGCTAATCGTTTAGCATAAGGACTAGCTGTCCGGGCGAGATGTCACGGCCTCAAAATCCAACTTTGCTCAAGTTAACTTCATTAAAAGTAAAAAGCCTAAAGAAAATTAATTGCGGTATAAGAACCTAAAACTACAAGTGAAGACTTGGTTTTGAACTTTATTTTGACACTTACTTTTTCACTTGTCCTACCACGCTTCAAAGGTTCGTATACTGACAGGCGCGGATTCTCTGAATTTTTCAAGCATTGATAAACTGACTTTTCTTGTTTGCAATTCTCCAGAGCCGTTTGTTTCTCACTTCCGTCGTCCTCTTCGTCTGTTGTTAAGCAGCTTCCAGTTTCCTGCATGCTCTCGGTATCCATACCCATATTCACGAAGGCTCCCGACCCATTCGGCAAGGGAGCCAATGACGTATCACTTGGTTCTTCTGCACAAGATCTTCGTTTAATAGAAACAGCTTTGGGAAAGAAAAAGTTAAAACAATAGGACGTTGGACAAAAATATAAATTTTGTTTGCGGGCATAAATATGTTTTCGGCTCGACATCGACTCAGCTTCAATTTAGCTCGAGTCGAACGAGCCCCGATAAGGGCTCAAAACATATTTATACCGTCCCAAGACTCTATTAATTGCTAAGTATTACTCATGAGGGCGCTACAAAAACGTTATTCGAAGAAATATGATAAGACAACACAGTCTTAAGTCTAAACAATTAAGCGCGGGCATTTTCATGTTAAAAACTGTTTTAATTTTCGAAATTAAAGTACATAATCTTGATACTTGACAAAAAACATAAATGTTTGATTTTAAAGTATTAATTTCTCATAAAGTGCGCCACAATGCTCGAACAGCGATTATAGTAAATAACTTGTATTGGCGCGTGCTATATATGGATAATGGTTAAACCAATAATATAAAAACTATGAATTTAGAGGCAATAACAGTAATAATAAAGATAAAATAAATGCAATTTATGAAAGTACACGTGTCCAACAATGTAAAACTGTTTTCCAGAAAAGATGAATTACTTCTAAGGAAGAAGCAAACAGTAATTGTCAAAATTCGTTTTAAGGGAACAATGTACCAACATGCTTACTTTGTGAGAACTCTGACAATTCGCAGTAAATGTGATCCTCTTGCAAACTTTGACGCATACGTCGTAGGACAGTGGTTGCCTGATGTAAAGGTATGAGTAACATCGGTTAGAAAGGAAACATTATCTACAGATAGACATGATAGACATGCATACAGACAGATTGACTGACGAATTGACTGACTGACGGTCAGACTGACTGACTGACAGGCAGGCAGGCAGACAGACAGACAGACAAACAGACAGACAGACAGACAGACAAACACACAGACAGACAAACAAACAGACATACAAACAGACAGACAAACAGACAGACAGACTGACTGAATGTCTAACTGACAGTCAGACAGACTGACAGACAGACAGACAGAAAGACAGGTATAAAAGCGCAAAGGCGCGGAGACAAACAGACAGACATAAGCACAGATAGACAGACAAATAGACTAATCGATGGACAAACACATATCCACCATTAGTACGTGTTTTCATAAAAAATAAAAACTATATCAGTAAGTGGGAAGCCAACGAAGTTTGGTGATATACGTCTTTTCCCAAGTGTGGTTTTTGATACGTCCTTTTCTATCGGTTTGTTGCAGGAGAAAACTTACCTCCTTTGGATATTACACATAATTACAAAATCGGGTTTTCTTTGCATTTAGTGTTTTAAAAAATAGATTTCAATTTTACTTAAGCAACCCATGACACTAACAAAGGAATAATTTGTTACTTTCTAACAGTTTTTTTTTATCAACAATGGTGACGTGCCCAAAATAGAGAGGTCCCGTAAATAATGAAAGGGTTGGCAACTTCAACCCTCAAATAATGTAAAAAGTCTTAGAGGTATACAATCATGAAACATTGACATTAATTTTTTAAAACTTTCAATCAGAGCACTACTAAAATGCGTATGTCTTTACCGGTAATGTCGGGAGATTTCTTCTTGCTGCGAACATATAAAAAAAGGAAGTTAAAAAGAAACCAGAGTAAACTGTTAAAAAGGAAAACGAATGTTTGGAGGGCGTCGTAAAAGAGATTTTAATTTTCTCCCAACCTTGCTCCCAGGGCCATTCCCTCACCGGGTTGGCATGTTGGTAGTACTGATATCACAATCACATGATTTAGCTATAGTTTATGATGGTTAACGTCCACTGGAAAATTCTCAATAACCCCCCCCCCCCCCCCCATGTGGACTTTAAGCGGTCGATTGTACGACGCCCCCTTAATTGTGGGGCGTTTTACTCTACGATTCATTCAGGAAATATTTTTATTCCAATGAAATAGAGTTAACATGTCAGAGGAAAAAAACAATGAAAGGTGGCAAGGCCAATGCATATGGGTACTCAAAAAAAGTTAAAAGTTTATCACATGCAAAGGTAACCTTATAAGTTACTGTTTTACCTTTTCACAGTGCCGGTCGAATTATTAGGGAGTTTAAGATTTAAGGACGGCAACATCGACGGCGACAGCCTACAAATACACACTTCTTGCTTACCCTTTGCGATCACGTATGGCTAGTTTGCTTTCTCTTATATTGTGTCCGAGTTATGCTTTGTGAATAAAAAACGATCAAAGTGATTGTTTTGAAGGTAAAAGAAGATTAACATAATTTTCTGTGGGTCGTTCTCGTAGTCGCAAACACTTCAAAACTGAGCTTTTCACGTTGTAATTTTCAAGTCGATGACGTGCAGGTGGCCCGCATGGTGCATTCCAACGTGCAGCTATTATGTTCACAATTGTTTTCTGCCGTCGTCGTCGGCGTTGGCGTACTCATATCTTAAACTCCCTATTAACTGGTCGACAACTTGCACGTTTAGGCGTTCTGTTTACGAGGAACCAGCCGAACCCTACAAACATTAATTTCACGGGCTAGCCGCAAGGTAGATTGATAGATAGTGCAAGGCAGACCTTTCTTACCGTTAGAGTTCTCAATGTTTGCAGATATCCTATAACAAAGTAAAACGAGCAATGATTTTAGTGGCAATTATACCTAAACACTATAACTATCAGCTTTATTTTGTCCTTGAAGGTGTACTCTTTTTGCTTAAGTATTTACCTACCCTCTCTTACGTATCCAGAGAAGGCTGCAGTGCACGTGTTAATGCAATCCATCCCCAAGTTCCCGCCCTCACCTCCCCCACTCTTTCACTGACAGTGACCAACTCTTACTTGTTTCAATAAGTTTAATTTAAGTCCTTTCATGTCATCTTCATTAAATTTTTAAAAAGCAAATGAGAAAAAATTAAATTGTTAATACCATGTTGAATATATGTTATTTGGTTCAATTAAAGAGCCTATGGAATGAAAAATTCGATGGATACACCTTGCTAAATGAGGAATAGCGGTGAAAAAAATTGGTCTAAATCTGTTATGGTTCACAAGATATTAGCATTATTAATGTTTCAATTGCTGACGTCACTAGTGATTCAGACAAACTTGCATTTTCCAAAAGTCTGCTGCCAATGCAGAACCTTTCGATGAAAGTGTGCTAAATTTAGACCGATGATCTAACTACCTCGAGATACATCGTTGTCCCAGGTTTAGATTAATCTAATGTTTTTCATTTCATAGGCACTTTAACAAAATTGAAACTGAAAGACCGCACACACACAAACCTTTGCTTTTTGAAGAATCTGAAGTAAAGCCACAAGAAAGTACATATGACAAGAACACAAACTGTTGCTCCAGCTACCCCAATAACACTCGTGATAACCTTGTCATCTTCTTGTTGGTCTGTGTTCAAGCCGCCGCTGCCAGGGTTAACATATACGGAAGAAGATGTCTTTGGTGTGGTCATATTTTCGTGCTTTATTGGAACTGTTTGCTTGAAAAAAAGAATAGAACGTTTACACAATCTTACAGTTCAAACAAATTTTACTGTTACACTCTAAGAACATTCTTGCCCTATTTGTCTCCTTTAGTTCGTCAAAGCCGGTAAACCAAGTTGGCTGACGCGAGAGAATTAGAGCTATTATTTACTGATTCTCCCCTCCCCTTTGCTTGTTATTTTTTGTCTTAGCCCCAGCCCCTTTATTCCGCAATCTTGATTTAACTGCTTCAACGAACTAAAAGACAAAATAGGAACCGCTCGTAATAATACATAAATAAGAATATTTTGTGATTACGTCGCTGAGTGAGATGTTGTTCCCTATTGGTTGCGAAAAGGAAAGTCTTTTAGACATAAACTGATCGTTTGATGCAAATGAAAGCTATGTTCCTATGACTGAAGGAATAACACTCAAGAAAAAAAGGTGATATAACTAATATTACAAATACTGCCGTGAAATTACTACAAGTCGGCCTTGCATTGCCATGACGCATTTGTTTATTAGCTTTGGTGTAGATCCTTCCTTAATTTTTATACATGGACGAAGAACATAAAAACTATTTGTTAGTTAGCTAGCTATACTGTTCCGCAACAGGAAGGACAAATTTTGGCAGAATATAAAGAAGCAGATTTTCTAAGTCCAGAAAATGCAGTCTTTTCATCAGAAGTGTGTCCTTATTAACATATTCTGTTGTATAATAGTCACGTATTTTACTGAAACAACTTACTTCATGTGACGTAGGTGATGACGTGGACTTCGATGTTGCTGGGTTCGAAGTTGTACTTGGTGAAGGTTTCCTTGGGTCTAACGACAACGTAAGGAGAAAAAGACACTGTGATTTATTAGTGAGAAAATATTACTTAGAAAACCTTATGTTCAGCGTTGAAAAATACACAACTTTTGCACAAAAAGGCATTGAAATTATGTAACTAATACTCTAATTTCTGACACTAGATTCCATAAACACTTTTCTTATATTTATATCGAGCATGAAAGTTTGTTTCCAGTTCCATATAATTAATGTATACAGTGTTCAGTTACCATATTGGAACTATTAATTTGGTCACGTGACCGAGAGGGCTTGGTTACCTAGTAGCTGATGAAGACGCCATGATGGCATCGAAAGCTTCGATTTGCTTTCAAAATAATAGTTCCAATATGGTAACTGAACACTGTATACTTTTCTTATAGTATAACAAATTATAGTTATTCTAAATTCTCTGAAAAAACCGCGCGTCGGGAGTTGCTTTTGAATTATGTACCCCGAGTATCTGCTGTATCGAGAGTCTGAAAATCAATAAAATAAATGTACGGTCACTCGCGCAAAGTTGAAGCGGTATTCCATCAAAGATATAATTTGATACTTTAGAGAGAGCAGTGTTATATACTTAATAATTATTTCATTTCAATTGAGATGGATAGTGGCAGAATATCTACTGAGCGCCGAAGGCGCGAGGTAGATATTCACTAAGCCACTACCCATCGAAAAAAAAATTGATTCGGTGTTTCAGTATATACCAGCAAGGCAACATGTCTCTAGAAATTTCCTCTCAAAAAACGAAAAACTTTTGAGAAAAGAAAAACAATTTTATTACTTGAATCACTGAGAGTGGCGAGATTCGCCCGTGATCAACTTAAGATATGTCACAAACGTATTTTGACAGTCGCAAATGGTGTAAAAGAGAGACAATATTTAGGCTCTCTTAAATATCCCGTGTTTTTATAGCAAATTTTTTCAGTATATGTATCGTGATCCGAAACGAACGCGAAGCGACTACTTCCGTCCGCCCTTTTGTTTGATGTCTTATCTACTATTTCGGAGGTAATTACTATTTTTAAACCAATAAAAGCGCGCGTAGCCGAGCTGGTATATACTAAATAGAGGATATTACAAAATATCTCACGATTGAGCGCAGCGAAGGTAACATTCTTATCTCCAAGCCGCCATGTAATTTTCATTTTATCACGTGCTTAGTGAGATTCTCTCAATCATCAACGAAGTAGATTGACAAGTTGTTTTAATGGCGGGAAAAGTTTCATATATCAATCACACGTGATCATATGGAAATCGTGCGTTCTGATAGGGTGTTTATTATAATACTGCGTAGGATTGAAATGGGTGGCTGATACGCTCTATATTTCACTGATCTACTACGTAAATATCGAACTAAGTATGTGATAGAAAATTAAACAATAACACATGTATCAATATATCTGTAAATGAAGTAGCCCAAAGAAGGCCTTTACAGCGTCTAGTTTCTTATGAAATTGGAAATTGAAAATGGAAATATGAATAACTAAGACTGTTGTTATTGTTGCGCGTTTTGTCCTTTTATTTCACGTTTTCTTTATACCAACACTTAACTTTTTTCTTCGTCAAAATGAATATAAAAATTGCTGTCTGGCCGCTGAAAATTGATTGGTTTTTTGTTACTCGGGCAATAAAAGGCCGAGTTGATGTTTAAAAGAAGCTATTTAAATTGGTGTTTTTTTCGGACAAGATGTTTGCTGCTGCTGTAGGTAGCTAAACCAACAGAAACTGTCAGAGTTGCGAAATATGGTGAAAATAAGACCATATTATGATAAATTGCCCATCTAGAGGTAAATCTAATTTTAGGTGCAGATCCTGTCCAATTGTTTAAACGGACAAGATTAAATGAGCTGGCATACTTACACACAAACCGCCCTTCGATTTTAAACATGAGGCAGACGTTTTCTGTGAAAATTTTTTTCGAATCCTTTAATAAATGAGGGTAAAAAACGCATGTAAACGTTATCTTCACTAGGTGACCTTCGAAAGCCTTCTGTAAGCCAGGTCTACCATGGATCTGAAATAGAACAACATGAAAGTGTTAACAATGATTATTTAAAACCATTTTTACCAAAGTAATTAGTTAACTATCTGAATCTTTTTTTTATGATTCATCCAGTCCCTTAGATTCAAAAGTCAAGCTACAGACTGGGTGAAACTTTTTGTGAAACAATTTCTAAAAAATTTAATCTAACAGAAAATCAAGTTTTATCAACTGAAATTTCTAGATACAAACTCCCCACTAGATTCACTTTTACTTTTCTTGATGACCAAAAGTAACAAGAGCAATATTTCATAGTATAGATCTATCTGGTCATAACTGAGTCCTGTTTACAACTATTATAACGATTATCAATCATACAAAGGAAAATATCAGTTTTATATCAAATCCAAGTTTGAATTTGGTAACAAAGCTGGTTTTGTGACAATACTGAGATTTTGCTTAAGGTCGTAACCATGTTATAAAAAAATAAATTTACAAGTGCAGCTATCTATATTTGAATAGCGTCTCTGGAGGATTTTGAGGAATTGCAATCTCGACCGATTCTCTATACAACCGATGATTTTCACGTTCCCATGAACGGCATTCAAAGTTAATGTCCTTTGAAGCTGACCTAGAGTGGGTGCTGAAAGATTTCAGGCCTTTTGTCCTTATTAACGAAGTACAAGCATCTTAACGTTAATACTGCTGGATAACAACAATAATAATAATAATAATAAAAATGAAAATAATAATTTAGTAAATGAAAGAAAACATCATATAATTACTTATATTTATGAAATCACCAAAAATAAAAGGGGAAAGAATATTTTGGTCAATCATCACGTATGTTGAACACTACTGAGTTTTCAAAGAATCTGCTCACCAAAATTGTCTGAAGGTTTGCTCCACTTTCTTTCGTTTCGAAAACCTTCCATCTTTTGATGTGGTGAGTTGCCCAGGTTCCGTTCACTAGTTGGTACTTGAACAATCTGCTGTTAGTCACTCGACACTGTTTATATGGCTTCTTGTTAAACTGCTTCGATGTTAGCTCAGCCGAGAAATCTACAATCTCAACCACGTCAGATTCCCATCGAAAGCAGCTCTCGTTGTCTTAAAAAAGAAAAATTTTATCATTAAACCAATACTATCAGATTTAACCTCAAAAAGCAACTGTTTATACAAACCTAGTCTGTAGCTATAAATGTAGAGGTAGCTAAACTATATATCGTTTTTTTATGCAAACAGCGACGATTCCACAAGGTTTGACATAAAGACAATATTGATCTTAGAAACTAGAAGTTAATAAAAGGTGTTTAATCGCCATGCAGGCCTTCACATTTATCGAAATCATTAAATTAGTGACAATAAAGTACATACGAATGCAATGTATTTATAGTTGATGTGCCCAACCAAGGTCATATTAATAGATCTTTGTCAAATAGCTTCATGTTTCGAGGTATTTGCTCACAAGTAGATGGTGGTGAAATTGATGTAAGTGCCTAAAAGTGGACAAATCTACGATAGAAGTGCCCAGAAAAGGTATAAACAATAAATCCTGAGATAACTGGAAGACCCCAAAGTATTTCCGTTTGATAAAGAGGGAGAGGAGATTCGAAAAACTTCTTTGAAAACAGCTCGCGAACTACCTTGCGAAGCATATAATATCCTTTATAACGCATACCATGCAGTTTGGATTTAGGAGAGGTCATGATAAGTCTACCGCACAAGTGATCGCAGAAATAGCCGACAACCGGTTATAGATAACAGCTCTTGCGAAGTGTTTTTAAATTTTTCATAGGCGTTCGACATCGTAAACCATGAGTTTTGTTTATTTAAATGGAACATTATGGTATTAGGAGATACATCTCGATTTCTTTGATAGCTCATGTCAGCCCATATCTACAATAAAATGTAAAGAGACTCAAGCACTGTATGTTAATATGTATATGAAAAATATGAACTTCAAAGTGTTTAAAAATAAAGTTGTTGTTTTTTGTTTGTTGTTGTATTTTTACCGGGGGAAAAGCGATTGATCTGAGTTTAAGAAATAATCAACGGAAATATTAAAAAAAACAATACCATACCGCATGGATTGAGACTGTCATTGGAACTCGAGAAACGCAAATTATCCAATTTGCAAAAAAGAACAAAGATCATTTTGTAGCGACTCGCAAAGTGTTTTATTTCGCTCAATTGAATAAAGCAGAATGCCAGCTTATTACGAAATATCAATTCACCTGTAAAATATATGGGTTCTTCGAAATTTATTTGGTTCTCATGTTTTGATGCAATTTGAGTTGACAGAATTCATCAACGAGCTAAATTTCAGGCAGCTCAGAACTTAAGTATAATTCTTGATTTGATTTGAGTGGTTGCTCCCACTCGCTGATCTTTTTGATTCAGAGTCGATTCAGGTAGAAACACAAATATCCTTAGTTGCCTCGTCAAAGTCTATATCAGAAGACAAGAACTGAACAAGTCAATCTGAGCAGAATATATATATAAGACCGGAGACCTTCAAATTTGCAATTTGCAGACGAGTTCTTAAGTTCTGGGGCAATTACACCGTAATGCGAATCCATTTGTGAATTACGTTTGTGCGAGAAATCAA
This sequence comes from Hydrozoanthus tunicans, assembly GCA_026413305.1. Lineage (NCBI taxonomy): Eukaryota > Metazoa > Cnidaria > Anthozoa > Zoantharia > Hydrozoanthidae > Hydrozoanthus > Hydrozoanthus tunicans. Next base: position 24,797 of record JAOBAT010138519.1, on the reverse strand, counting down.
AATCTCGAGAGGCAAAACACACGTACACACTCATGAAAAACCTCCGAACTCATTTTAAGACCGGGTTTATTACACGCAACCCAAAATTAAATGCGGAGTCGGAGGAAATTCAAATTTTTATATCATTCAAAAAATCCTGTTTACAACTAGAACATAACAGATATAACGTCAAGTGATACATCGAAGTTTATAACCAACAGATTAACAGTTCAATTGCTCTGTTTCTGCATCTATCAAGTGTCACTTTGTCAAATTTCAACCGCCCATGCAATACATGTGCCTTTTGATTTACAGCGGAACTTATTGAACTCACACACAAGGAATCAAACACTCAAAGTAACTGCCAGTTGTTATGACAAAAATGAACAAAGAGAGAAATGAAAATACCACAACCTGCACAGCTGGAGTCCTTCGCTTTCATCTTATGTTCAATCCTTAAAGGTTGATAAAAGACTCTTCCCATACAAGCTTGTTTCATGGCACATCAAGTTAATGAGCCCAACAAAATTTCACTTTTCAAGCATGCATTTGCAGACTGTTGTCTCAACATATAAATACTAAAACTTGTTTTAGTATAAACACGGCGCGACGTAAGGTCACGCGAATAAAACGGGTGACTTTCAATTTGTTCTCTAAAGCGCCAAGTTTAGTCAGTCAGCATTATTAAAAACGGTTTGAAACTATAGAATATTAAGACAAGCAAGCAAGCACAGAGCACAGAAGGTATATAACAAGAGGCAGTTGTTGCGACAATAAAAGGAACTGTCTTCTTGTCCAAACACAGTGCATCAAATAACCGCGATGTGGTTGATCGTTTCAAAATCATTTTGAGCGGTTTATGCTTTAATCGTGAAAACTATTTTCCGTTATTAAGGCTATGAAAAGTTTTCCTGAGCTGAGCGGTGCCAAAGCAATTACAAGCACCGTCGCCGAGTGAGACTAGTCTTTTTTTTACAAATACTGGTTCAGCTAATGTCCCGCTTAATTTTCGTGAATTGATTATAAATGGATATCAAAGCATACACAAATCTATTTTACCTGGTTTCCCATCGAATGCTAGTAAATCTCTGTCAGCAGTACAAGGCGGTTTCTTCCCAAATACGTACGTCGATGGTAAGAGCTCAGAAGACGAACCCACGTCATTGTATAGATCGCAGCGACATTTAAGCGACGAGGTTGGACATTTAGCGGCCGCGAAATGACAGCGACTGCATCCAACACTTGAGTTCTGGAACTCGTCAAATCTTTCTCGTTTTATCGAAAAACCAGACGGCGAATCTTGTCTTGCATAAGCTATTAAGGTCACAAAAACGAGTAAAATCATGTCAACCGCAAACAGAACTCCACGTGGCTCGACCCGAAGGAAAAGGAGAACGGCTGTTTGGGCTGTGAAGTACAGAAAGTTCAAGCACGGGGATCAAATTTCTTAATAAGTTTAAATCATTCATATTTGAAGGCTGGGTCTTCCAGAGTATTTACAAAACAACTCAGTCATTTCTGAGAAATAATTAGCTTTTGGATAACGGCTAGGACCGTCTTCAACTATATGTTAAAAAAAACATCATGCTACATCAATTTCAACATCGTACTACTGTTTTCGCCCAGGATTTCTTCAGTTTGCAAGCAAACGGTCGGTATAAAATCATTTCTGTTTACTATTGCTCATTTATCATGTTTTTGCACAGTGCATTTTTATTAGTTCCTTGCTATAATTGTTCTACACGCTTTGTGATTGGTCAAAGTAATGTGTCGTGACAGAGTAGCCACAAAAACGTATTTTTCATATATCACATTGTACAAATTTTATTGCGTGCACATAGGTTTTAATATTGATGAGTGAACAAGAAAACACAGACAGCGACACTTACGGAAAAAAGGGAGCATTGCGTTTATATTAGCACTACTTTCTTTTTCATATTTGAACAATTTCGTAAAAACAACCAAGGCTCAAATTTGACAAAAAAATAAGAATAGTTTAAGAACAAATTCAGGTTCATTAACAATGAAGCATAAAATAATTGATGCTAGTCAACAAACTAACGAAGGTAGTTCGATTCAAAATTTAGCCGTACAAAACAAGTGTGACGCGAGGCGTTTCGTATTTTTTTTATTTTTCCTTCAATAAAAACCGCTCACGAATTTTAAGAAAAATGTGAGGCTGGATCCGCCAAAAAAATCCAATGAGCCTCGACAAAACGTGTTTTTTGATACAAGATTACAGACTATGAGTTCATGTTTACTCGATTATCTTAAATTGCTTTCAGCTAGCCCACTCGGAATAAATTTTTATACTTTGCCTAAACAGATAAAAGCAGAACTATCAGCAGGTTACATGCGTCGAATTGGACGGTCGAGTTTCCTGCAAACTCGAGGTAATGCCGTGGAGTATAAAAAAATATGTTAAAATCCTCTAGGCAATTCCCTGGACATGTCTGTCTTAAACCACGATCAAATCCAGCCCGCTGAAATTCTCTAACCGAGTCCCCTGGTAATGTTTGTATATTTGTCAATTTCTCCTTTCCAGTCACCTGCCAGTAATAGTTGTAGGGTTTTTAAAAGGCCATTCACAAGTTTCTTCCATTCTTCCTTGTTAGCCGTTTTGATCCTCTTCTCATCTCATGACCACCTCCACCCAATCTCGCCTTTAATTATCTTGTTCCACTCTCCGCGTTGTGCTTTGGATGAACCAAAGGCCTTGTCGGTCTGGGGCGTCGGGATGCCTTTACATCTATGCGCTTCATAAAACCTCTACCGATAGATGTAGCCACGGCATTCCTTTCACTTAGTGTGGAGTAACCCTTGACTTGGGGGGGGAGAAGGGAACAACCAGCACCAAATTCAATCCGGCACTCGTAACTTTTAGACAACTGCAGCTAAAGCAAACAAATTTAATGACTTTTCCTAATATTTATCAAGGGAAAAGATGGTTGGTCTCAACTCTAATTAAGTTGACAGAAGTTGCTATGGCAACTCTCATTTTCAAGACATATTTTACCGAAAAAAAAATTTCTAATTTCAACGATTTTTTTAGGCAATTGTGTGTTAATTAGTACCTAATCTTATTTTTGGAAAGCCCAGTCTGAATAAGGTTAACTCTGCTCCTGGTTTCTGTGATATAAAGGGTTATCAGCCTTTTGCTGGAGGACAAGGGAATCACTCCTCGTTTACCCCTAACTTTCGACCCGTTCGCCACGGGTACAGCACCTGCCGATGTACCTCTAGAGGTCATAGGGAAACACCAACCGCCTTACCAAGATAATTTGATAGTGATCTCCGCGAGACATATCAACAGTTGACAGTTGTGTTGACATTATCGATACCAGTCGATATACTACTGAATTATTGGAATTATGAAACTTGTGTGATCATGAGAGCTTGACACTGTGATTGCCAAGCAAGAGGTCTTGGTTTGATCCCCGGCCGTGCCGATGGCTGAACATTTGTGCGGCTTTTCTTTCGCTACCGTTTTTTTTTCCTTGAACAGGGACATTATCTTTGTCATCGTCCTTATTTGTGGTCGAATTAGCTACTCGCTGGCTCACCCGCCATTTCACTTCTTAATTTACCCTCTTTTTACAGAAAAATAGCATTTGCACATTATTACATGAAAGTTGAAAAGGAGATGGCGAGGAAGACTATCAAGCGATAAAGCTGATTATGATAATCAGTCTTCTTCTTACACATGAAGCAGATTATCGGGAAAGTAGTATGGAGCTGCTATCAGGCTTATAATGCTCTTTTTTTTTATACTCATAGTATTGTGTCCATGCGACAGAGAAAACTCCCTTTCCTGTTGTCTCCCTAGATGATAACGGCTTTTATCGCAAACGGTTCGTCAGAACTACAGCTTGCATTGATACTGTAGGGTCCAGCTGATTGGTGCTAAATTTGTTGTCAATGTGTTTTTGTTTCAAGTTGTTGTGTTTTCCTATGTTCCAGTCGCGCGCCTGTTTGTTAGCGCGTGCATGTCATGGCCTTGCAACGGGTGATAGAGCTGTCCTCACTCAGGATGAGAGCTGTCAGGGCCATTGTATAAAATGTGGCTGAGTGACCTGTCACCCGCCCTAATGACCTGACGCTATTACAAGCTATTTCCTCCATGGCAACAGTGAATTTGCTACAGTATGGAGTGGTTATAGACTGTGCTTGTGCTCAGAGCATGTGCAATGGAGCAGACAGTTAATTAAGCCTTTAAAAATAGGGTTTGTGTGAGCAAGGAAGTCACTCTTATCTTTTATTCTAAGCATGCGCTTCAGCAAAATTAAAAATTTGAGATACCATCTGCGTATCTACAGAAAAAATATGATTGATGGTTCCCGTCGTTGTAACGGACGACTGACATAAACAATCTCTTTCGAAAGAGTTTGCTAGTTCATTAAGTTGACAACTTCTCCTGACGGGGACTCTGAAAGGCATGAGATACCCTTTGCTGATTACACCTGGCAAAAACAGTCATTATCAACAGGCATAGTTTAATATGTTAGCTCCACCTTAACCTCGTATTTACATAAAGCAGTGGTCAGAACGTAACGTTTAAGAAAGTATTTAGGGATAAAAACATTCGAACCAATTTAAAAGGGATGAAAAAATTGCCGAACATTTGTTTTTCAAAACACTAACTAACAAACACTATACGTTTAAATAATTGTTAAACGCATGCGCACGCGTAGTACTTATTGTATTTGTTTTTCCAGCAACTTCCCGTCGTATTTGCGCTTATACTTTGTTTATTTTTTAGTTTTAGTTTGTTTCATTTTGTGTGCTTTGTTGATGGTCAAAATAAGGCTAAGACAGGGCTCTGTTCGTGGCTGTTTGCAAGAAAGCAAGGATTATTTTAGTACAGTCAGTTTCACAAAGACGTTTTTTGGATTGCTAAGGGATTGTTCTTTGTTGGGGATGCAAAATAAAGAATACTTAATCCATCGATTGTTTGATTTTATCACAAGCACATTCGTAGCGACTTTTCGACTGCTAATGCCAGTCTGCAGCAGGCCATGAGGTAGATATTGAATGACGGGTTGACTTTGTATTCGTCGGCGGAACGTCTAAGCAGCCCTCTTTGTTATAGCTCCTGAAGTTGTTACGCCGGTAACTCGAGAACACAACAGCAGAAAGTGTTTATCGACTAACCAATCAAAGCAAAGAGACCAACTCGTTAAACCATGTACGGTATAATTAATACTGAGCCGATAATGATGTCTTCATTCTACAGGTGCCTGGTGAAGCCTAGCAGTATAGCAATCGAATTATGTCGCTCTTTTAGTCACAGTAAGAATCATGAGAATTTCGAATAAGAATCCTTTAGGATAGCTAATTCTATATTATTTTTGTTCTTAGAAATGAATGAATGATTGTTTGTTTATTTAACCCACTTTCAGGTCAGAACCTGAATTGCTGGGTCAGCCAGCATTACATTGATAACGAGTACAAAAAAAGAAATCAAAAACACTCTAGATGACATGTTGATACTTAATAGTAACCAGGTTGTTAAGTCTGTTTGTGCGCCCCAACTGGGGGCTGGGACGATTGGCGCGCAGGTTGTACGTTTGCCGCCTAGTAACTGGGGTAGGAATAATGCTCTTAAGGGGCGAGCTTTGACGGGCTTTAGCAATAAATTGTTTGCATGCCTCATCTCTCCTGTAACTGAGAGTTTTGAGACCTGCATTTTTCTTCACTTTTATTGTTTAACATTATGCAGAGTTTTGAGCTATCATTTGTTTAGATAGAAAGGAAATATTAAGACCAATTCAAACTCCAACTAAAATTTACTAAAAGTTTAATTTCAACTAAAATTTTGTAGAAACCTGACACCTTCAACCATCTGAGAATAAAAGAATTACTTCACCCATTTGACCTTGATTTAGAAAAGTTTGTTCAGTTTCGTTACTGCCGTTTTTTATATATTGTACTGAGGCATTTCTCCGCGCCAAAATGCAGAAAGGCTGGCAATTTGTCTTGTTTTCAAAACCGTCGTGAAGAAACAAGTTTTATGCAGTTGGTGCAACAGTTTGACAGATAACAATCCCGAGAAACATTTCAAATCGCTTATCAGATTTGTTAAAATAATATGTATGTTCATCACCCCAGTCTTGTTATTTCCCAACAGTAAAGTTATTACTCTTTCTCTTTATTTTCAAAATAATACAAATTAGTGTTGAAAAGTTCCTGCAACAGACAAACGGTGCAGGCGCAGTCCTCTCCATTTTGTAATCAGTTAGTTGAAACTAAAAGTTTGAGGCTAAACTTTTAATTTGTTCTAAATGCACTTAGTTTTATCAATATAATTTGCCCTCGAAGTGTTGTTCAAAAATTTTCAATGTGATTCAAGTGTAATTATTTTCTGGTCACCAATTTTACCTTTTTAAGTAGTACCGAAAATGCAGGTTCTCAAAATACTCTTAAACTTTAATTGGTTATATATTACCTCAATTTAGTCAAGCTAGAGAAGTATTCCATCACCACTCAATCATTTTTCAAAGCCATTTCCATATTTCGTCTGAAATAGGATAACGAAATTTCAACAACACCAAACAATTTATCATAAATGATTTCAACTAAAATAAAAGCACTTAGCTGAATGCAATCATTACTCTAAAGAAGACAAAACAAATCTTGTAAATAAAGAGCTTAAAGAAAGTTTGCTGCAAACCCTCTCTCGATATCAGCAAAATACTAAAAAATGAGTCCTATTGTTGTCTGGCTCGACGTATTGCAGTCTCTTTAAAAATCTACAGTTTTTGGGGCAGTTGTGTCAAACAGCTGAGCTCTCCAATTTACCTGAAAAGCTAACAGATATTGACTACATGAGCCTTAATCCAAACTTTAAAGAGGTTGTTAAAAATCTAAAGTGTTGTTTCTTTTAGCTCATTGTCCGAAGGAGTCAAAACAGTTTTGTCCGTTTCACTTCTTGTAATCAAAGCGAGTTGTACATGATTGGGTACAGGTTTGCTGGTGTTGTATTTTTCTAGTGCTAGCGGAGCATTACAGTTGTTAGTGGTATCCATCCCGTGAGGAATAGCCACTAAGTTCCGTTGATTGTGTTCACTGCTACAGATTGGTGTTGTAGTAGTTTTAAGCGCGGTTATGAAGTCCGTTTTGAACAATGTGTATAAAAGCGGGTTCAATATAGAAGAACAATGTCGAATAATGATAAAACTTTCTATTACCTTTCCAAAATCAAATTGACCAAAAAACATTAAAATCGTCCGCATCATGTAGTATGGACACCAGCAAATGAGAAAAATAATCAACATTGTTGAAAATAGCAGCAAGCATTTCCAGTCACTCGATAGCTTCTTGCAGTTCCGACTGTCGTGTCTCCGTCTTGCTAAAGTTTTTCTTTTCCTGAGAGTGCAGAACATGACAACATAAGCATACAGCATAAACACAAACGGTAAAATAAAGGCAACGGTAAACAAAAATACGAAATAAATTCTTTCGATGTCAGGAGAATCTAGATAGAAGCCTGGAAATTCCAAGACAGCAATAACTGCCGAAACTATCCAAATCATTAATATGACTCTACCAGCGAAGGACTTTGTCAACGATGTTTGTCGCCGGAACGGCTTCATAATCGCAAAGTACCTTTCTGTGGTGATGGCGAGAATATGGTACGCCGTGAGAACAAGGGTGAAGATATTCAAGCATACTACTGTTGTATTGCCCTCCAATGTCCAATGGAATACGACGGTCAGAAAGACTGGAATAGTCAACAAACCATGAGCACAGTCAGAGATGGCTAAACTCAGAAGAAACATGTTACTCGGAGTGCGCAAGTTACGTTTTCGTGCAAACAACACAAATACAACTATATTGGCTGTCACTATTGCCACTGCAATAAGAACATAAATGAAAACTTGCAACTGCGGGGAACCGATATCATAGAGCGGTGCACTTGAATTCATCTTAGAATTGTTGTGTAGTTCGAGCTCCATTTCATATAGCAGAATTTATCAGTGTCTTACAGATGATTGTATGACTTTACCAATTATGTTTTCTTGAAGATGTCTCTAATGTTCACTTGGCCATTGACAAACTTGGTGAAGTTAAGGACACTAGGAAAAAGGCAGCCTATCCAATGAAGCCCGCATTAAGTACAACGGTGTACTTGAAGTGTTCTAGTTACTCTTGAAGCTCAACTCAGGAACCTGAAAGAAATTCAATACAAGAAATTTGACTTCCCCTTTCTTTTCCTGTTGAAGTTACCCTAAATCTATTCTGACGCACAGCGGGAGAAGAAATAAACACCTATATCATGTGATTTAACGACATTCGTTAATTCGCTACGTGCAACAGCCTTCAACAGTGGGCGCTCACCAAGCGTATGTCTTCCATGCAGCTTATACGGTTATTTGTAAAACGGAACAAAATCTAAAAGAAGGGATACAATTTTGCTTAAATTGTTGAGATAACTTGTAGCTTTGTATACTATTCTTGTAGTTAGATTAAGTCTGAGGTTGGAAGCTACGGTATAACAGCTTTATGAAAAACTACGGCAAAATATCAAGATTTCAAAGATCAAACATCAAAGCTGATTTTCTTATCTTGGTTACATAAAGTTAGCCACCACTAATAGAAAGTCAAGTGCTGCGAGCTGAAAACATTTGTTTTCATCTGTATTAATTGTTTTAGTTGACGCTTATCAAAAATGAGTATAAAACTTTTGTTGTTTACCTTAGAGTTATTCATCGTCTTCGCGAGTAGAATTCTCAATATAACTTCGTTGCCTTTTGTTACCTTACAAAACTGAAACTGAAACCAGGGTAGTTCGCAAAATTTTACACCAAAATGCTTGGTTATGTTTCTTTTGACTTTTTAGACAAAATTGAGGTCAGTAGCCTGATAGGTTTGACCAAACCAAACATTAAGAGACGAAATTGATAAAACGTATAAGCGTCATTTTTGACTAATACAAAAACATTAGAAAAAGCGATGTATCGCGACTGGTTTTTTTTTTCATATCTCCCCATGCAGTCTGAAACGACAGCCGTTTTGGCGTCATGAAAATATCAACCTTTAAAAAAACTTATCATTTTTGCTCTGAAAGCAATTCGAGTTAACAGATGTTGACAACAATTTTTTGCATGGTTGTTTCATCGCTCTTGGTTTTAAGTGCTAAAAATTCAATCGACTCAAGACCGCCACTGCTCTTTGTCATCTTATAAGAAATTCAAACTACCAAAAATAATCATGCATACATTGTGTTTATCACTTAGTGGCCTGTTCAAGGCGCCACTGCAGCCTTTTAAGATATTTTTTGTTCAAAACAAAACGATACAGTTCTAGTTTACGTCTTCAACTTCAAAAATCGATGAGGAACCAGGATTAAGAATGAAAATATAAAAATGGGTAAAGTGTTCCGCTGTTTCATCCATCTCTCATTTCTCTAAATTTACTTTGATGAAGGCTGTATGGTGTAACCATTTTTATCTGATAAAAGCCGTAGCGGAGCAGTTTTTACTAACATAGCCAGTAAAATTTTACCAGAGGACACTAATTTTTATGTTCATATTAATTTTCACACATTTTAGCATACTTACCACTGCATTTTACTTGGTATTGAAAAATAATAAGTTTTACGCTTAAAAAAACACATAGAAAAATATATGTTATAAAAAAACTTGTGTATAACGAGCAGTTTAACACAACATTTTGATTTTTAGAAAAAGCTAGAAGCTCAATCTAAGTCATCTAACAAGCGTTGTCTTCTAGACTTTTCGTTATTGATTAAGCTACAACGGCATTATTTCCATTTATTTGTGTATTAAGAAATTAAGCGTTTTGAGTTCGCTAAAGTAGGTTTGCTTTTTATTATTTTCTCTCCCGAAAGGACTAAAATTTTACCTGCTCATTAAGTTGATAACTACTGTTCCCGAGTGCAATAGTAGCTATCTTCACCGAATATTACTTGACAAAAGAGAAGAAGGAAATATAGAAAATCCAAACCTCTTGTGGCCCCATTCTTTGTCGAGATACCATTTTGTCATTATAGCACCAGAAAGGTTTATGATTACAACAACAAAATCTTGATAAGTATAGTTACAAAGTGTACGTATGCATATCACATATATAATCGATAAAACTTACGGTCATAATATTACCTTACGGTGCTGGCCCTGAAGAGCTTGCTTAAAGTGTAATTCTAACGTAAAGCTTTCGAGTGAACATAAGCATATCTACGATTTCTGCATGTTTTTTGCGCCAAGTGTATTTACTTTTTCGAACTGTTTATTAATGTATTTTAAACAAAGTAGATTTGAATATAGTTCTTTTTATGTGATATTTACATATCAATAATTAACAAATTTTGTTTACATATTTCTTTTGTACGAGTTCCTAGCACCGCTTTTAGTGTTTATGGAATAGCACCGTTTAATTAGGAATTCACAACTACGATGGGTGAGTGAGTGTTTACTTTGAAACTAGAACGTGCTGGAGGTTGTTTAAAGTTAAAAGCAGACAAACCAAAGGAAATGGAAAAAAAAAGTACTAAAAACTTCCTTTTTCATAACCATTTTAAGCAACGATAATCACCTAGTACGTGACAATAATGGCTGCGACTTTCTTTGAGCATGCGCACTAGTTGTTAACTTGATCTTTCCAGCAACTTCCTGTATAACTGCACTTGAAATAAAGAGTTATTGTCTAGTGCACTTCTGATCAGGCAAATGAAAACCAAAACAGGTGTTAATGGCTTCTATTAACATACGCTAAGCAATGTTTCGCAAATACATTATAATGCTTGAACTTTTAATCACTTTAGTATGAGTAGGGTTTATTTGAATCAGTTTGAAAGGAAATGTATCCAGCGTCTGTACTAAGCCTCAAATAACTCAAATGAAATCTTCAGTCTTATTAGATCATCCGATTGTAAAAAATTCACATCTTCCTTGGCTTTGAAGGGAAAATATTAAACTTAGGAAATCAATTTTCTTAACCGCCTTTTTGTCGATATAAATACTTTAATTTTGCGTGTTCCCCAGAGAAAAAGCAGGAACGTTTCTAAATAGTTTTGTTTTTAATGCAAGTCATGAAAAAAAAAGTTTTGTGCAGATGACACCGAAGTTTGAAAGATATAAACAATCCTAAGGAACATTTCAAATTGCGTATCAAGTTTATCATATGTAACATTGTTCAACCTCTCAGTTTTGTAATAATTCCAAACAGCAAAGTAATTCCACGTTCTCTTTGTTTCTTAGACACTTATAAATTTTTGCAAAAAAAAACGAAGAGAGGTCCTATCCACTTTGTATTCAGTTAAATGAAGCTAAGAAATTTGAAAGTTAAAGTTTTCATCTTGTTTCAAGCAACTCAATTTCTTCACAATTTCTTTTGCTTTGCCGTTTTCATTAAAATTTAATGTGAATGCCCTCTTTTTACAGTAAATTCCTTGACAAATGGAAGAAAGCCCGTTTATTACAACAGCCCCAACCAAATCTCGAAAACAGACGAAAACCAACTTTACCTTCGGTGTAAAGCGAACTCTAAATTCTAAAACCTCTTTTTCTTTCAGTTAGCAACTATTGTATAAAGAGTGCAAAATGAAAAAAAATCTGAATTCGAATTTAGTGCATCGTTCAAAACCACGAAAGACAATGATTATCGGTTCGTTTTAGCTTTTATCTATTTGGTACTATACTGCGTTTGAACTACCGGCCTAATGCACACATAAACACTAGCAAAAGAGCTATACCAAGTATCTTCAGAAGAATGTCTTAGCACGTTTAGGTTATAGTATAGGCCATGGCCACGAAACCATACATGGGAGAAAAAGAAACTGGCCAGTCTACCAAAGATCTTTAAGGAAGGGCTATGGATAAAAAAACACTATGTAGAGACTGAATTTTTGGACAAAATCTCCGTCCTGGCATAATCTGAAAATTGGCAAATCCGGTGATACAGTAGTGGTAAAAAGTAACGCAAACGAAATTCGCGAAATTTCGTCGAGAGTCGAAGCTATGCCTTCTAACTATTGTTGACCTACTCTTTCCTGTGTCATTGCTAATGAAATTTAGGCCTGCTTCAAACACCGTATTTTAACCGTATCGAATTAAATTCGGTGAAAATACGGTGTTTGAAGCAGTGCACCGAATTGAATTCGGTAGTGAATTAAATTCGCTTCCACTTACCGGATAACACGGTATAGAAATTCAAGTCGCTGGAAATAAATTCGGCGTTTGAATCACCGGTTCAATTAGCTCCAGATAACAATCTATTTAATTCGACACGGTTAAAATACGGTGTTTGAAGCAGGCCTAAGGTAGGGGGGATTGCGTGACGTTAAATGCAAAGTGCCTATTGGTGTCTGCGATTGGTTACTTTACCAAGCTCGATCCCGTCAAGCTAACCCAAAGTAACAGTTAACCACATTTTTAGTTCACGTCTAGCAGTAGGCAAGACACAATAGAACCCATTTTTTTTGTAGTTTGCAGTTTCCCTCCTTCGTTTCGCTGACCTAACCGATAGTTTTCAAAATTACACTGCAAATTGCAGAAAACAAATGTAGTTAAGAAAGAAAGTTCTTTAAACTGAAGATAATTTTATGCTGATTTGATACTAGACAAGCAACAGAGAAAGTTCGTTTAGTTTAAAAGTTTAAAAAGGACAAACAAATCCACAAACCCGTTTGGTAACAAAAAGAATGTTTTACAGCGTCGGGGGCGGAGGCAGAATCTTGAATCACGAATCATGGCTAAAAAAAGTGAAGGAATCATGAATAACATCATCTCGCAAGCTGTGAATCATGAGTCATGGACAAAAATAAATGAATCATGAATCTTGAATTTTTGTCTCGTGAATCATAAGGAAATTTTACAAATGAATCATGAATCATTGGTCGAAAAATATCTGGGAATCACGAATTATCATACTGAAAAGATTCCGCTTCCACCCCCGATACAGCGTTTGAGTGATGCCTTGCGAGACATATTAAGCTCCCCCATAAAGAAATTCACATATTATTAGCTGGTTAACAATCAATGGTTGGCGGCGTAAAGGCCGTTCGACTCGTAATTTTAGGGTCGTGAGTTCGAGCCCCGGTCAAACCATTGTGTTGTGTCCTTGAACAAGACACTTTACCCGACTTGTTCCAGTCGACTCAGCTGCATAAATGAGTACTAGTTCTGCTAGCGCTGGAGGCTTACCTGCGTGTGTCCTGTCTAGGGAGAGTTAAAAAATTTTAAAGAACAATTTCGTGTCTGCTAAAACAAGAATATCTGCTTAACACTACAGAAATCGGAGACAAACGCAGGTCCTATGAACCACTTAGGCTCGAGAAAGGATTTAGTTTAGCTAATTGCATCAACGATTAAACTTTCCATTTTACCAGTCAGGCTACAAAGTTTTGATTTAGTTTAACTAGATATTAATTTTAATATATATTGTAAGTGTTAAAAAGGGTTAAAGAGCAGTTTCTTGAGATTCACTGTCGGAAGGAGTCAAAACTGTGGTATCCGTTCCGTGTGTTTCAATCACTGCGAGTTCTACCTGGTGAGCTACTCGTTCGCTGGTGTTGTGTTTTTCTAATATTAGCGGAGTTTGGGAGTTTCTAATCATAGTTAGTCTGCGGATGAAGGTCGTTGAACTACGAAGATGGTAATCAGTGCTAGATCTTGACCTTGTAGTTGTCTTTAGCGCAGTTATGAAGTCTGTTTTGAACAATGTGTATAAAAGCGGGTTCAATATAGAAGAACAATATCGAATGATGGTAAAAGCTTGTGATACCTTTCCAAAGTCATGACGACCAAAAAATTTCAAAATCATCCGCATCATAAATGATGGACACCAGCAAATGAGAAAAATAATCAACATTGTTGAAAATATCAACAAACATTTCCAGTCACTCGATAGCTTCTTGCAGGTCCGACTGTCGTGTCTCCGTCTTGCTAGAGTTTTCCTTTTCTTGAGAGTGCAGAACATGACAACATAAGCATACAGCATAAACAGAAACGGTACAACAAAGGCAGCGGTAAACAAAAATACGAAATAAATTCTTTCGACTTCAGGAGAACGTAGATAGAGGCCTGGAAACTCCAAGACAGCAATAACTGCCGAAACTATCCAAATCATCAATATGACTCTACCAGCGAAGGACTTTGTCACCGTTGTCTGTCGCCGGAACGGCTTCATAATCGCAAAGTACCTTTCTGCGGTGATGGCAAGGATATGGTATGCCGTGAGAACAAGGGTGAAATTATGCGTGCATATTACTGCTGTTTGAATTTCGAATGAATAATGAAATACGACGGTCAGAAAGACTGGAATGTTCAATAGACCGTTGGCACAATCAGAGATGGCTAAACTCAAGAGAAACATGTTACTTGGAGTGCGCAAGTTGCGTTTTCGTGCAAACAGCACAAATACAACAATATTGGCTGTCACTATTGCCACTGCAATAGGAACATAAATGAAAACTTGTAACTGCTGTGTACCGATATCAAAGGGCGGTACCGCGCTTGAATTCATCTGAGATTTGTTGTGTAGTTCGAGCTCCATTTCTTTAAGTATCAATTATCCGAGTCCTTCTCACAGTTTATGCTTTAACAAGTTATGTTTTCTTTAGGTTTTATACCGTCCCTGACCTTCACCGGGTCACGTATAGTGAAGCAGGGGACGCTATCAATGAGCGAGGCTGACCGCTAAAGCACGTGTTAACGCAAAACCGAGTACACGTTGAGACTCTGACGTTGCCACGATGCGATACCTGAAAACAAATCAACATAAAAAGTTTGACTCCCCCTTTCTTTTCCTGTTGAAATATCTTTTGATCTATTCCGACGTTCAGCTGGCCGGAGAAGAAATTAAATAACGTACAGTGCGTATTTACCGACATTCATTTTATCGCTGTCTTTATCACTAGAACTCCCGTAGTCATCAGGTGCGTACCTGCCCAAAATATTCCATGTGATAATTTACGCTTATTTGAAAAAAGGGGACGTTTTGAATAGAAAGTTTTGTTGGACACAACTTTGTCCTAAGCTTAAGAATTAGTTATGGCTTTGTACTGTTATTGTTGTAAGATTGTTTGAAATTGTTGGCTTTTTCAAGAAACAACCGCCTTTATGTACGATTTTAGTAAGATATCACGAGAAACAGTTTAGCACTTTATGTATCTTTGCCATTTATTTGCAAAACGCCTTTAAGGAATAGCAACAATCACAAATCTTTTTTCAACGTTCATGAAGCCTTCTAAACAACAGAGTTCGCCCTTTCTTGTGAGCCTATTAATGCCCCTTGAGCAATACCACAAAACTATCGCACTAAATAAATCCTCATTAGCAGTATTTGTGCCAAGTGTAGTATATACTCAATATCCGGTAGGATTTCTAGTTGATACACTTCGGGGTATTTTAATTTCTGGCTAGTTCCTGAACAACAAAATTCAAGCGTGTTCGTGATTGCTCAGAACTATAGATAGAACTAGACGTGTTTCTTACTGCAGATAGCCATCAAATTTAAATAGGAGTCTGTCTGGTCCACTGATATTTTTTAGAAAGGAATTATCAACCTCTAGAAATGAAATGTATTTAGGCCTGGAGGCTTAAATTTGTTTTTATCTAAAATGAACGAAAGAGCTGCTTTGAAGCACCTGCTACTGATTCAGCGCTATCGTGTTGCGTTTTTGCATGAAAAACAAAATTATGCATGTTAATCAGTTTTATCTCGTAAAAGAAAACATAAATTGTACATTGCTGGTTAACAAAACTTTCTTTGTGATCAACGCTAGAGAAATCTGCCGGTGAGACCCTTTTTGAATCTACTGCTTAGTTTTGGAGTACAAAAGAAAAAATTGATATGCCGTCGGCACAATTAGGATGGCTAACGTTGGTCCATCACAAGATCTAATTCTACGTCAAAGCAAATTTAATTTGTTCTTACGAAGGTTGACGCTCAAAACTTCAGCATGTACTAATAATTATTTTCGAAAACTTTTAAAAAGAAAAGATTAAGAAAGAAGTAAGAAAATGAAATCAGGCAAATAGATTCACGCTTCCTCTCTAAACCACTGGCCAAGCCAAAAGGGTTAACAGACACGTTCGGTTTTACCACGCAAGTGCTAATACAAGGTGCCCAGCGGTCGAAGCAGTCCAAATTACTGATCCGGGGTTTTAGTGAATGGTTACTCTATCGTATTGACACACACTGAAGCAAAGTTTTATACGCTCCATTACAACAGTTTCAGATTTGACCTATGCTTTTGCTATATCAGAAACAGTTCCGAGTACCAGTTTTCGCCACGATCAATATTTAAGAAGACTGAAATCAGTAAAGTCGTGTTGATTTAACTCATTGCCGCTCTTTTTGTATTGTGGGATTCGAGGGACCATATTTACTTACTGGTATTTGATCAATATATATCTATATATACAAAAGCTATACTAGAAAGGGAGTACTTCAACGTTCTAGTTATTTAACGGGAAGCTATGGATTATAAGGCAAACTAGATACAATGAGTTCCACACAGCATCGACACCTAGAAGCACCTGCAGTCAAACGCACACATTAGTTGTTTTCTTGTCTTAACATTTTAGCAGCGTGACACTTTTTGTGTTGCTCCTGTTTTATTTCATACAATAGAAGACTCGTCGGTATCTACTTTGAACCTAACAAACAAAAACCAGTCAAACACTTCACAGTAAATAGCAAACGGTATATCAAAAAATCGTGTTCTTCATGAGTATTATTTAAGTAAAACAGAGCCAAGCTGTCGTTTGGTTGATTTAATTCTCTTAAAAGTATAATTATTTTCTTGTTTTCCACTCACATATGTGTGTACACCGCAAAATGTCAGCCGGGTCGCTCTCATTAACTGCGGTTATTACAACTCTAGGCAAACGTTAATTTGTGTGTTTCTGCCACGTTCTGACAATTATTTACATTTAGCATAAATATCGTCAGCCTAGAAAAATTGATAAGCCTGTCAGTTTCCCACGTAAAATAAAACTTTTAAAAAATTTTTTGCTTGACTCTAAACGAGACGTGTTCAATTCGCTGCCAAAAAAGGCTCATTCTAAAAGTCTTTCAAAAACACACACAAGCACCTGAACAATCGCTTATAAACATATTACCATGTAAATCTATATTCAGAATCTAAACTCACTTCAAATTATTTTTACATAATAAATATTCGCGGTGCCAAAATGCGAGACTAAAACACAAGGTGTAGTCTTTATTAGGTGCTTTATAAACTAAACCCTTCAAAAAACTCAACTATGGCAGAGAAGGACGCTTAGAAACTGTAATAACATAAAAATATATATGGAATTAGGTTTTTAAAGACAAAAACAGAAACTAATGTTGGCGAAGAAAGAAAATTTGAAAGTGTCACGACAAACAAAAGTAAACCTTAGATATGATCGGAAAAACGCTTTTATCAGAAATGGCAAGATCGAAAAAGTAACTGCCGGTATTTTGTAGTCAAAATGTCTGCAATTCCATTTCAAACTTTCACCTTTTGATTTTGCGTTGCTCAATGTTTATGTTTTTGCTTCAAAAAATAGAAACGAGCTCACTATTTTTCCATTGAGAACAAAAATTAAATGAAAATGTAAGCAAATACAGCACGAGACTTGGGTAAATTGGTTATGCTGAAGATATAATGAGGGCGCGAATAAAACCATTTTCAATCTTTCAATACTGAAAGGATTATAATTAGGGTGAGTTGAAGCGCTCGATTTTAATAAGCTTCAGATTGATTAGCACTCTCGAGCGTTAACGTTTTTGAGCATGAGTTGAGGTGACAGCCGAGAGGCGAATTTAAATAATTTCATTTCACTCGCTATTTCGAGAAGTTTCTCGCTGAATAACAATTTAGGTCAACAGAATTGGGGGGGAAATGTTGCTTTTAAAACTTCGATGGTCTTATTTGACCCATTTATGTCTACAGTTATCATTTCAGAAGGTGTGTTCCAGAAACCCAGGCCAGAAGCGTTTGACAATGTAAACTGGTGCTCATCATTTTTGCTAAAGTATTATTGTGTTTTACAGAGCTTTAAAAAATTGTCTCACCTTCAACTGTTTTTACTGCTTCTTCTTGCGAGTTATAGCTGATTCTTCTAAAATTTACATCGAAAGAAAATTACTTATTTGTCGAAAATAAGCGGGCCAGATCTGGTATTCAAGTTATCTTTCATCATTATATAAGGCACGCCCTCATAAATGACACCCAATAACAAAACGGTTCTTTTACCAGTGCTTTATAATTAAGAAGAAAAGAAATTATTGACAGCAATGAATTATACATCTATATAGGCTAATTTTGTATGTACGAGTTTAACACGCATATACATACTAATAGGTTGGCTTTCGCCAGCACTCGACGTGTGTGTTTACCACAAAATTTACGAACAGCAAGCATAGGAACTGTAACTGTGTTTGACATAAAATCAGCCGTGAAAACACTTTTTATAAGATCCGGTAGATTTTGGCCGAAGATCGGTTTTCTCTTCTCACTATCATAAAACACGTATTGTACAGTTTGATATTCTTCTCTACTCACTCGCTGTTTCTAACAACAGATCTAGAAAGACCTGCAGTGAAACGCAAAAAATAATTACGTGACGTGTTATGTTTTTCAATAAGAACTTGCAGTGACACGCATTTGCCGTTTGAACGTTAGTTGTTCTTAGCTTCCATGCTCTTAATTTTCGGTGAAATTTGATCTTTCGTTCTTTTAAAGTTATATTCTTATAGAAAAAAAAATTGTAACTGAAAAAGCTACCACGCTCGTTCCTTTTTGTTTCTTTACAACTCGTGAATAAAATCACTTGGACTCATCAACCATGAAGTACATCTCTATCGACAACCATACACGACAAGCTTGTGAGTTATGTACTTCTTGTCACAGGTTTACTAACAGCATTAATTGGCTGTCTACAAACTCCTTCGCCTTTTGATAACATGCACGTGTTTAGAAGATTCGAGTCGAACAATCCTTTAAAATGTTTTGGGAATTTATCTTTAAATCTTCTTAAAAACAAACTTAACTTTTGTTTATGTACTGCTATGTTGTTTCTAAATGCTAATGATAATGCAAGTAGAAGTTATTCGTATAGAAAAGATAGGGAAGGGCTTTAAGTTCCCAGCTTTAACAATTTTCCTTTTTTTCATTCAATATTTTCTGAAAAATATGCTTTGGCTCTCAGTTCACCTTGTAACAAACTTCACCACGTCTGTGAGCATACCTCTTAACTCTTCCGTTATTTTCCCAATAATTAAAGAGCTCAACCCAAATTGGTGTCAAGGTCTCTTTCGGCTTTTTTTTTATCTTTACACAGCTCTTTTCTAACTTGAAAAAAAACAGAACCGAAGTCACAACTCAATCATAATGAGGAAGCACGGATCACAAATATGCATTACATAGGCTACTGGTGGCAGTACAATTCCTCATCTATTACTTTCAGTCTGAAGTTTAGAGTCATTGACTTTATTAGCCCTGGACCCATTATCTAACCAAAATTGCACATTCTTAATAAGTCCACTACAAACTTGCACCTGCATTAATCACTCATAATTTCGGGGAAAAACGACAGAATGAATGCGAACGCCACAAATCACAAGCTGTTATTTGTGAACTTTAAACTTACCCACGTGACTTCGAAACAGTTTGAAAATTTTCACCTCGTAAGGCAAAGCTAGAGGTAGTTTTTTTTTTCTCGTCTTGCTGCCTCGAAAGGCAAAATTCTCACAAAAACGGTTACCGCAAAAGATAAGCACTAATCACAAAATGAATAAAAACAGAATGATTCAAACCAAAGATTTTATTTGTCCGTGCAAGTGAGTCCCGAGAGGAGTAATGTCCACAAAAAACAACCAACAATCACATTTTGATATTGCCCTTTCAGGTTGTCCACGAATTAAATGCGTTCACACGAGAACTCGAGACTGCAATCATATTATTATCATTCGACTTATATACGTTGTTACAAACAAATTTTTTTTATTCACAAAAAAAAAGAAATCAAATGATGTACAAAGCGGGCTAATTTCGGAGAGAAGGGTTTTAATTAACAATCTCTTTCGTTTTACTCTATGGCGCAACTTATGATCTTGTATAGTATTTTTACGCGACTACATTTTCATGTGTGCACACTTTTGCAATCATGCAGCCATTTGGGGCTGTTGTAATAAGGATGTATGTTCGCTTCAAACAAGAATTTTCAAAATATTTCTGCAGTTATATAGATTCTAGACGTTTAGACTTTATGATTTTAAAAAATTTCAAACATATTGTTTTAAGTCTTTCATGTTAGACATATGATTTGGCAGATTCCTCGAACTATCTGGTGATGTGTTGTTGAAGAGTTTTGCTCCAAATTTTATGACTGAGTTTTTATGTACGTCATACCTAAAAATATTGATTTGAAAATTACCTGCAGACGAGAATCGAATATTATATTGACACATTTAAAATGTTTGAGTGAAATTATTAAAAAGGTCAGATGTGTTTTCTGCAAATAGCCGTGCATGTCGCACTAAAGCATGTAACACGACACTCAAGCTCTGGCTTGACGTGGTTTCAAACGTCGCACTGTAGTTGCGCTTCAGTAAAAGTTGAGTTTGACACGACGTAGGCTTGACGTTAAGTTGTCGCTTGAAACAAGCCTAAGAACTACAAAGTTGCCTTCCATTGGAGCTTTAATGGCTAGCCAGTACTCATGCTTAACCTGGGCTCGCAAGCCTAGAGCAGGTACATATAGTTTAACTACGGGAAAAGAACAAAAATTCAAGGCCAACACGATAGGAAAAGACTATAGCTAGTCGAGCTCACCATAGACTATTAACTATGGAACCGACAAAATTAAATCCTAATTTAATCAGGATTCCAATGTTTCTATTGGTTTTTGGAGTGGCATAATTTGTATGTTGATCCTAGGAAGCATAGCAGTTAATAGATGTCCTGATCGAAAGATAAGAAGTTATTTGCATTTATTTCATCACGGTTTTTTTTATATTTATAAGTTCTGCCTAAACCTTTGTTAATTCTGTCGAGCGAACGGATTGTTAAGACTAACATTATGTAATAAAGCTTTGAACACCAAACACGCTTTTTGTGTAATGAGCACTAGGTTTTACTGAAGAAACAGCACAATTGATCTAACCTCCTCATCAATAATATATAGGGAGTTTAAGATACGAGGCGCCAACGCCGACGACGACGGCAGAAAGCAATAGTGAACACAGTAGCTGCACGATGGAATACGCCGTCAGTGCTGGTCACCTGCACGTCGCCGACTTGAAATAACAACGTGAAGAGCTCAGTTTTGAGGTTTTTTCGACTACTGCGAGAAACGACCTAAAGAAAATTATGTTAATCTTCTTTTACCTTTAAAACAATCGATTTCATCCTTTTCCATTCACAAAGCATAACTCGGACATAATATAAGAGAAAGCAAACTAGCCATACGTGATCAAAAAGGGCAAGCAAGAAGTGTGTTTTTGTAGGTTGTCGTCGTCGATGTTGCCGTCCTTAATTCTTTTTAAGATCTGATGTGTAGTGCAGCCCGAGCCAATCAACGGCGCACATTCAGTAGTATAGCGTAAAATCGAAATCGAATCGAAGTCACATCGAAAGTTATCGAAGCGTTAAAGAGAAATAAATAAATATAAATCTACCATTTTAAGTAACCCAACGAAACAACCAAATACCACTACTGAAGACTGCCGGCTAAAAACTTATAGAAGTTATCCCTTTGAATTTTATCAACCGGTTTTCACCTTTGTTCGGTGTTTGAATCCCTCTTTTAAAATAACATCTATGATAATATTTATCATAAAGTCGTGATTCCCATGATTCAACGTTGACAAGTTTGATTGCTCAAGGTATTGACGCAGTGGATCTTTTTTAGTAAAGTTTGAGCTGTTCTTTGCCAGTAACTTACTCTCCTACACCATAGCTAACCGTGGACCGAACTCCTGTAGTTCACTTAAGCCCCTCATGAACGACAGTGCTGATCTGATAACAATCGAAGTCTGTTGCCAATCGCTCAACAAACATCTTTACGTTGACAAATATGACGGTGTATTGGACCACAGCATGCACATCTCGTGTATTTTGCTGTTTCTAATTCAGTCATTAGTTAAACAAAACCGTTAAAGTTATTGACAAAAAAAAAATAGAACTCTGTGAGAAACAAAATGAAGTGATTGAGAAGAGGAGAAGAAAAACTGTGCTCATTCATTCAAATTGTTTTTGTAAATTTTCCCCTTGGCTTTTTGTAATTATTCAACTCAGACAGCCTAGAGCAAAATGTCAAACTGTGTAATTGCAAAAGTATTTTATGAGGTCAATTTGCATGTTGTTCTATGACTGTTTCTGTGACATCGACTGGTATAAATCCGATAAGTTCCTATAAAAAGGTAACTTAGGATTTGTTACAAACACAAAAAAAGAAAGAAACGGAGCAGTAACAGTAAGAGTAGAAATTGGTTAATTAAGCTCATTAACACCTCGAAACACAAATACAAACAGTTTGTGATGAAGAGGTTGATATTGCCATTAGTTTTGAGTTGCGTGAAAACATTAATCTTCTCATCTTTACTTCACGATCAACAGAAGAAACTGATTAACAAATGCTCTTCAAGATATTCTAAAATCAAGACAGTCTTTGCACTTCACAACAAAGAGTTTTCATTGAGTTACTAGGCATCATGTTCAGACTTGACGCGCGAGTGAGCAAGTGTTGTTGGCGCATAAGATTTGTAGCTAGACATTTTTAAGAATTCCATTTCTTTCAACTCTTTAAATGATAAAGGCAGCTTTTGAAATATGATAGGGGAAATGTAACTGAAGACAAACCTACCTTGCGTGTATTGGCTCGTACAGGTAGAAAGTGATCATGAGTTCGTGTGTGGAACTATGAATACCAACCACGGCAAGCGAGCTAGAAAAGGACTATGGGATGGTGGGGGAGGAGAGAGAAGAGGGCAGTGGGTGGTACTTGGTAGATTTGGATTCGTTTGTGTGTTTATTTTTAGAAAAGCTATTGTGCTCCCATTACGGCGGCTGGTGTTAGTGAAGCATGGAGAAACGATAATCATGAACCAGATACTAGAATAAACAGATGGCCGAGAAAAGAATCCTAGATTCAAGGGAAGGCTATTTTGGTACCACCTGTGAAACCAGTTTTTCAGTTTATTTTAATTTATTAGTATTGGATTTTTTAGAGAACAAAGCATGACGTTTGTCTCAACCACAGGCATCCCAAGCTGGTGGTTAACGATACCTTGTTATGAATTTAGTCAAAAATTCAGAACAAAAAATATTGGAGATAAACCTTATCCACCTTGAGTTGAGCTCGTGTTTGTAACTTGTGTGTCTTTTAGGCGCAATTGAAGATATATGCGACCCATGTGAGAGGTTTTTTTTTTTGCGACAAGTAGAAACAGATTTGGAAGTTGAGGAAGGTGTACCCTTATTTTGGCAAAGCCATAGCCTAAATCTTATGTGCCTGGGTTTCTCATTTGAACTATTTTTGTCACGTATTGCGTCTAAATAACCTTTGTAGATTTCGATATTCGCAATTTGAGGTAGATCTAGAATGTTATCAGTTGTTATTTAATCTGAAAACCTTATGTACCCAATAGCAGAACTGTTCTTAAGAGTCAAGCACGATTGTTTCGTTAATACCGCAATGGTCTTGCCATTTATCAGCCTTATTCAAACAGTTTTGTCGGCCAATCGAAAATTTCAGATTTCCTGTTGGTTTTCACATGGTTCACCCTTAGTGTAAGGTGTTTCCACCGATAACAATAAATAATGGCACATCAAAATGTTAGAGGACGATCTTTCGATCCGTATACTGATAGTAACAAAATTGTTGTCGTTGATTTTAAAAACCATCAGCCCTCTTTAAACAGTTTTATTGGTCGAAACACTTTTATTGCACTGTATGATTTTCCAAAATATTTGTCGTATTTCAAAAGGCTTCCATGAAATGAGAATGTGTATGTGCGTGCGTGTGTGTGTGTTACGGGAACAATGCAATAGTTTGACAATTCTTGAAAATTTTTGAAAGTATTGATGGTGTCAAAGTCTGCCAAGTTTCTTTCCATCGTCCCTTTGTGCAAGCTTTATTTTGTGAAAAATAATTAGCGTCAATGTAGCGGTGTCTGGGATTTTTGCATTTTTGGGCGCCGCTTCAGGAAACAACTTTCTACACAAGTTGGAAAAATATCACGATTGTGAAAGTCTCAAACGTGAATAATATTTGTTCAAACCTTTTTGTTTGAGACGAAGACTAGCAACAACAGAACAAAAGTGAGAAACCTAATTGTTTTCTTGTCGTTCAAAGAGATGTTTTCCTGAAGGCCTTTAGTCCTTCTTAGCTCTGTGTAGGACTTGAGCTCCAGTGCCGGATGTTTACCACAGATTTCAAGGAGTCGCGCAATTGACCTTCGCAGTTTTTACGTAAACAGCTGTCATTTGTTATCATAACTGAAGGTTGAAGCTAGAACCCTGTTTTCTTTTTACCAATGAGAAACCGATCAGGAAACGGTGAATCACTACTTTTTAAATTAAAAAAAATAACTCCTTTCGTGCATCCTCTAGTTACCCTGACCGCAATAGGAAAGCCACGTTAATAAAATTCGTTAACCAAGAGGAAATAATAATTAGTTAAGATTCTTAATATTAATATTCTTTGTCTTGCTTTCAGTTCCTGCGTGGCTAAGAAAAATGCCAAAGTTTTTGTCTTACTACTTGACTGAAGACTATTTTAATTGATTAAAATGTCTACTTAATGTTAAATGGCTTTTAATTGATTGGTTATGTGTGTATCATTAATCTTTTCTCCACCACC
>JAOBAT010138508.1:0-11761 GCA_026413305.1 Hydrozoanthus tunicans | reverse complement strand
AAAACGCACTATTTTCAAGTAAAATTTGCCGCTCCACGAGCACCGAACTGGGGAAATCACATTTTTCTCAATTTCTCTAAAACAAAAAAACCTTGAAAAGTTTAACTTAGATTTTTATAAACAGTTCACCCGAGGGTTTCTTCTGGCAAAATATGAAGAAATCGGATTTTTCACTTTTGTCGACGAGTTTTTGATTTTCTCAGTCACCCGCTCTTAAGTGATTTCGGGTGAACCACGTGATAAGGCGAAAGGTCTATTGTGAGGAAGTGAAGATTTGTTTAAGGTGATGCAGGGAGGGGCGAGTGAGACCACCTCACTCGCACCTCCCTGGGTGATGTATTAGCCGTTCATCAAACTTTGTCTTGATTACAGATGGTCCTTCGGTGTGCTCCTATGGGAAATAGAAACTGGAGGTAAGCAAGGTTTCAGTCTTGTGTTCAGCGTTGCTCCGTTTCTCGCCCTTATATAGCGAGAGGAATTTGCAGGGTACAAGTTTTGCCCAACCTTTAATGTATAACAGTCTGAAAAAGTATAAGATGAAACAAGTTCCAAATAAAGACGTCTTTCATTGGATGACAACATAACAAAACCAAAGGAAGTTGCATGAACCGCACTAAATTGAAGCTGTGCACGGTAGCTTGAACCAGCGGCTTGGTGAGGAGTTTCGATTGCCAGTCAGCCTTTTTTTTATTTCATGCTTGTGTCTTCGTATCCGTTTCCTGCCAACAAATGTGATAAATGTAATAAGAAAACGACTCTGAAAACATTTTGGAAGCGTACAAAATATTTTAGTAAGCAATTCCGAAAGGACACAAGTCTGTTGAACATGAACAAGCCAGGATTCGCGGGATAACTACAAGCACCAGAATGCACTGCGTGATTTCGGGTGGTTACGTAAAAAGGCGTGCGAAAGGTCTATTGCACTATTGAAGATTTTTGTTGGGTGATATATTAGGCATTCATCGTACTCTGTCTTGTCTTTGTAACGAACCGAAATATTACACGGATTTGGGTTGCATATGTTCTTGCGGAGTTGCTTACTAAAATATTTAGTTCACTTCCAAAATATTTTTCGGAGTCGTTTTCTTACTAAATTTATGGTATCTTCGGTATTCCCCTAACTTCTTACTTTCAACTCGGGCCATATAACCATATCAATTATAGTTTAGAAAGTGTTTAGCAAGACTATATTATTTGTCGTTCTCGCAAAGAAACTTTCTCTTCACAAATTGATACATTCCTAACCGCCGCCTGGCCAGTTGGTAAGGCGCCAGTCTGTCTTGCGGGAGGCCCGGGTTCGATAATTTCGCGATGCCGGACGTTCAATCAAGGTCTTAAAATAACTAACAAGAAGGTGCTGCCTTTGCTCTAACAAGAAAGGGCTATCAAGTTTAAGTGATTTTTGTAGCCCTATTGCCTGTTAGCCGTGACTCCTTCAGTCAAAATGTTATAAAACAAAACAAAAAAAAAAACTTTAAAAAAACTTACTTTATTTATCGTCATTACGATGGGAGTGGTTGCCCATTCTCCCAAGCCAGTGGCTTTTTGTTTAATCGCTCGACGGCACACAGATCTTGGCGTGAAAGTCGATTTTGTGGAGGGAGGAAAACCGGAGAACCCGGAGAAAAACCATCGGAGTTAGAAGAAGATGGACAAATCTTAGCCCACATGCAAACCCAGGGTTTGATCCCGGGTCCACAGAGGTGGGAGGCACGAGCGCTAACCACTCGGCCACCCTGACTCCCCTACCACTCGGCCACCCTGACTCCCCTACCACTCGGCTACCCTGACTCCCCTACCACTCGGCCATTCTGACTCCCCTACCACTCGGCCACCCTGACTCCCCTACCACTCGGCCATTCTGACTCCCAAAACAAAACAAAATAAACTAGCTATACATTATCGGAAAGAGCTATCAAATTTAAGTGATTTTTGTAGGTCGTCGTCTTTGATGTCGCCGTCCTCGTTGCTTAAAGACAACCATGTTTTGTTACTTACCTGTTTCGTACCTCACCAACAGGGAATACGCCCTACCCGGGATTTGGCGTTCCCGATCTTATTCGGGAATTGAAGACGGGAATCAGACTGGACCAACCTCCAAACTGTGAAGATAAACTGTAAGTTTCAAAAATGAATGAAGCTAAACGAAGGCAAAGAGTTCGCCTTGATGCGCATGTTTGTTTTGCGTTTGCATCTTTTGAATCATCTCCGAACCTTTGTATGCTTGTTTACAGCCATTTTGCAAACATACAAACCTTCTGTTTCTTTAAAAGATAGATTTGGGCCCGTTTTAAACGACGATCGAATCGAACCAACGCCACCCTTACGTCGTGTCGAACTCAATGGAAGTGTGACTAAATTACCATGTTAATACCACATCTTTTTTCTTGCCAGAGTCGCGCAGCACGGCTAACGTTGCCATGCTACATGAACATATACAACGCTAGTGCAAAATTGCTTCAAAATCGTTCTTTAGTCGCAACTTACTTTAGCTTGACGTCATGTAACTTGTTATAAGAACCACGTTATTATTCGTTGTTGAAACGGGTCTTAGAGAGATCAATTAAAAATCGATACAATTCGATTATTTCTAAATCGAAAACTGAATCTATCTTTAACTTCTAATTTAGCGTGCAGTGCTTAACTGAGTGTTTTCCGGTTGATAAGTCGATTAATCGTTATCTTTTAATAGTTTTCTGCTCGGTTCTCTAAGACTAATATGTACACAAAAACTGAAAAAAAAAATAAAATAGAATAATTATCATCTTTATAGTGGAAACTTTTTCACTAGAATTGCTTTTCAAAAAGGACCTCCAGTAAAAGACTTACAGATAAAATTTAAAACAAGTACAAAACAAATTAAAAACAAATACAATAACTAGTTATATCAACCTTAAGATAAAACACAAAAAATATTTATAATAGGATTTAGCTAAAAATATGATATGTTACGTTTAAAAACGGCTACAATCGTTGCTCATGGAATTGAAATCCTTCACGGCATGGAATGTTATCCTTTCCTGTCCCCAATTCCGTGTGATACGAGGCAGTATTACCTTTGATTTGTTCCTGGTGTTGTATGTATGCCCTTCGTCGTACCTTGTTAAAGTAAAGTTATGTTCTACCAATTAAGGCATTAGTAAACGTGTATACATCTTCGTTTAAATTGCCTTTTCCGTAGAGATACCCACTTAAGTGAGTTCAGAGCATGTGAGGCAGATGAGTGAAGAGGTCTATCTTGAATAATCCTGGCAGTTTTGTTTTGAAGTATTTGTAAGCTCGGCATTAAAGTTACGATGTGCTTGTCTCCCCGAACAAGATCTGCATAACCAAACAAAGGCAGAACAATACTGTTATTATAGAGAAAGCGCGCTTTGAATGGCAGCAAATGTTTAAAGATTAATGCGCTTAAGGATCTGAAGCCAGCCCTAAGTCAACTTTAGCTTCAACTTTATTATGACATCAGTAGTTCAATATTAACATTTTTTTATATAGATTGATCCGCAAATAGCCTAGCTAGCTGAAGCCTGCCCTCAGTGATCATACTTGAGAGTTAATCGTTCTAATGAGCGTTTGTTCTAATGGTTCTATCTTATTGGTTAACAGATATCAGATGATGAGGCGTTGCTGGTGCCCAGACCCCAACGCGCGACCTACCTTTGACGAGTTGTGCATAGAGTTAAAGGGGATGTACAGCGAGGCCACTGTAAGTTGAGGTTCCTTGTAGTTCAACCCCTCCCACCCCTACTGGAGTTAACGGTGTCCACTGTAAAATACACTTTTGCAAGATTCTTGCAATGAAATTTTGCAAGAAGGCAAGTTTAGTAATGTTACGGTTTGCCAAAGATCCTCAATATTCTTGGCTACTTTTGACGTTCGAAGATATAAAAAACATTTCAACTCACCAGAAAGAACAAACACAATTCAATTTAAAGTACGCACAATACAATTATAAATAAAAATTTGAAATTAAGATCAAGCACTGAGAAGTTTTTTACACGTTTGGGAATGATTGTCGTACATTTGTCGCATTTTTTTGTCAGACTGGAAGTGCTATGGTCCTAAGAAAAGCCTCTGTGACCCTAAGGCTAGTGACACCTTTTTCTTTTTTCCTTAAACTCATTATTTAGCTAAAGTGTTCCTGATCAAACTCAAATGTATCCCGACCGGGATACAATTGCGTGTCGGGATACATTTGCACAGATGTTGCACGCGCGCCGAACACACCACCGAAAAAAGTCTCAATAAAAGGGAAAGTCTAAGTATATAACAAAGGACTTAATGTATAGTCCCTCGGAAAACAAGATATTTTTGGTTTTTCCTTGGAGTTCTGATGTTTGCCTCGACTTTGTCTGGGAAAACATTGAGACTCTCAGAACAAAACTAACTTATTTCCCTAGGGACTATACATTTAGTGTATGTTGTTTTATTGCTATATGAATTAAGATTTAAAAAGTTTGATTAATTTTCTCTCTTTAAAACAGGACTATCTGGTTCCTTCAGACGTCGGCATGTTGCCTTCATACCAAAATGTTTCCTTAGCGTAATGAGGTTTATGAAAACCATCTTGGTTCATTGGGCCGACAAGCAAGCCATTTGCGCGCGTGTTTTCGCCGAACAGAAAGACCTGCTTGAGCGTGGGAAGAGATTTCTCGAAACGAATGGAGCCTCTAGCAACTGCGAACTAATGCAATATTAATTAATGATCGTCTTAAGTTTTCGATATGTTGAATATGTCACTGCTTATGTTTAACGTAGTTGCTCTTTACTTAGAGTCTGAGCACAGGCAATTTTAACACTTGTTTAGAATCAATTGAGTCGCATTGACTGAAAACTGAAATTTTGTAAATCAGAGAATCACTTTTCAACCATCTTCAAAACCATAGTTGTTTCATATTCATGCAAGTTTACGTATAGTTCCATAATCTTCTCCGCAAGCAATTCAAGATAAAATCAAAATAATCAGCACTGCGAGTCTGAGAAGCCAAGAATGCTTGACTGGACATATGTCCGTTTACTTGTACCCAGTGCCTATAACGACAGCAGTAACAACAAGAATCCATTAATGCAGTTTACAGTTTCATATCTATAGAGTAAAGGTCTTAAATCAACTAGATATCTTATAGGAAATTTAAAACTGTAACTTTCGAAAGTGGTATAGCGAACGGTAGACATGAACATCCGTTCGATTAATGATACGGGCCCCCTAGAAAGGCAATCGAGTTAAGGTGCGCTATAAACTTAATACTTTCGACGACAAAATTTTGGAAAAAATGGTTACCGACAACCTTTTTGTTGGACAGCTGCCACCCAGATAAAAAATGAGCGGAGGAGGGCGAATTATTCAAACTTTGATGTTGCGAAATTGCTTTTAAAATTAAAACTAAAAATTCGTGCGCGCGGAAGAATTTCGAGGTATATGGAAACCCTAGTTTTCAAAGATTACTTTCGAGTTAACAAATGTTGATTACTCAATATTTTGAACTGCATCTAAATAAAATCGCATGGAGTCGAGAAAAGTTAATGCAAACCATAAGTCCATGCAACCACTCGTTTCACTAGAGTGAGGAAAACTATATTTTTGAAAATAAAATTAACAAATTGTAATAGTCAACATTGATTTGTGTGTTCATTCAACGTTAGTAACGCAACGCCATATTTTCTTTCTTAAGGTTATACCGTTATAATCAATCTTAACGTGGAGGCACTATAAGTTGCCAAGGGCTAGAGGTTCCCTAATTGATCGGCTGTGACTAAGTATCTTTCATCTGATCAATGTATGAATACACATCAAATAGAGCAATGGCTGAGTCGAGGAGGGTAAGTTGGTGGGGGGTTCGTTCTTGAAATCTAACGTTAAAAAGTGGTGTTTTTTTGCTAAATTGCGCAGTGAGAACAAAGTTGATAAAAATATGCATTCAGTTTTCGTTGTTTAGACATATAAAAGCCGAACATGCGAGCAAAATTCCAAATTCAAGGGGAAAAAATCAGTGACAGAAGATCAACTGAACAGCAACATCTTCATGCAACAGCTTCCCAGTCAGTGATGGGTTGGTGTTGAACCATTTCAGATCACGTGACCTTGAAGTCGAGAAGGTCTGTTTATCCTTGCGTACATAAAACACGCGGTACTGAGAAACTGAAATTCATCAAACATAGCCAACTTCTAAAGTTGAAAAGTAAACTTCTTTTTTAAGATATTTTCCAAGGCAAAAATAGAATGATGGTCTGGAACAGTTAATTCCGAAACCCTTAATGGCTTATTGGCAGACGAGATTGACTTATATAGAGATTGGCTTAAACTTAGCTTATTGACTGGTTTTTAGTAGAATCTACATTCTAGCGCATCGATTACCGATGAACATAAACCTCCCTACCACACCCGTGTTAAAAATACTCAGTTGGCGAAAATATATCAGTCATACCAGCCATTACTTTTCGCGCTTTCTTATTACTTACTACTTAGTCACTTTATTTAACGAAGAAAATATCTGCAAAAGCACACAAAGTTTTACCAGAAAACTGTATAAAATTAAAAAACATAAAATCCAAAAGTTTGCGGTTCCCTGTTTCTAAAATTAAACCCCAAAATTTGATCGTACGTATCTAATTTTCTCCAAAAAGCAAAGACCGAATTCTAAATAAAGGAAAAAACCACGAAACGCAACAAAACCGAAAACCAATGTTTTTTTTTATGCGAAAACCGAAAAAATTATAGGCAAGGTTCAGCGGATCGACATCATTAAAATATCAAAAATGGCAGTTCACGAAGTTAAAAGTAGTTTAAAAACAAACGTTTTCGACTTATAAAGTCATCTTCAGGTAAATGAACTGCGCTAAAGAGAGCACGTAGTTTATATGCAATTTGCAGTTATTAAATTATCCTCGAGGGGAATAGAGACATTGAAAATGCTTGGACTTAGGCGAATTAGGGCGAATTTTGGCGATGATCAAGGCTTCTAAAAATGCGGTGGATAGTTCAGGAATAAGCAAAAATCACAACTTCCCAGGAGAACGAATGGTTAGGATGGCAGGCGAGATGACGGGCAGGTTCAGAAAGCTTGTAAATATCTACGTGTTCTTTTACTCGCTCCTCGAGGTTTCGTGAGGTTTCTCCAATGTATAGCAATTAGCTCCGCAGTTGCACGTGCCGTGGTAAACAACGTGGGACGGGTGTTTGTTTTTATCTTTGTTATTGAATAGTGAATTAATTTTCTTTGTTTTCCAAAGAATTTTGAGTTTCAGAGTGCCATTTGTGAAGGAATGAAGAGATCGAAGAAAATTACGGCTAAGTTAACTTTTATTACAGTTGGCCAGGGGAGACTGATGTAGATTTCCGGGCGATCGTCAAACCAGTGAGTTGGGAGCCTACTGCCATGAAAAACTTAGCCGTAATTTTCTTCGATCTCTTCATTCCTTCACCAATGGCACTCTGAAACTCAAAATTCTTTGGAAAACAAAGAAAATTAAGTCACTATTCAATAACAAAGATAAAAATAAACACCCGTCCCACGTCGTTTAAGCATACTATTTGAGTCGTTAAGAAACAGAGATAAACAACAACTGACTTTAAAACTTGAGAATACTTATCAAAACTAATGAGTGACCGAACTTTCGGTTCTTCAACTGTAGTTTCAAAGAAGCTTTCTCTACTCAAAAAATGCTAACAAAACTGGAGGCAATCTACGATAATGAACCACACAAATTTTGTAAAACTTCTAACTTTTAAAACCATATCTCGGAAAGACTACTCACCATATTTATCTCATATTTTCAGAGAAAGTTTGCTCTGCAGAAAAATTTCATAATTCAGAAGTAGCTGAATTTGAAAGAAAAGTGCGCATGTTAATGAGGCAAAAAATTGGGTCGAAAATTTTGGCCTGGGTCGGCTGTGAGTGAAACAATACCGCGCGGTCGAGGCGCATCCGAGAAGACCGGGCTCCAGGTTTGTTTTTGTCATGTGAAGTCACATGATACTAGTTAGTGCCTGAAAAAAAGTGGTTTCGCTTT
This sequence comes from Hydrozoanthus tunicans, assembly GCA_026413305.1. Lineage (NCBI taxonomy): Eukaryota > Metazoa > Cnidaria > Anthozoa > Zoantharia > Hydrozoanthidae > Hydrozoanthus > Hydrozoanthus tunicans. The sequence continues at coordinate 3,751 of JAOBAT010138508.1, read as the reverse complement.
GTCTTGTTGCGTGTTGATATGTAACATTGAAAGTTTTAAATCTGTAGACCAAGATATTAACTTAGATATCATATGTGAGTGTAGTAGTACGAGAAATGTCAAGGAAACTTAAACTATACGCTCATATAGCGAGTGAAGATGGACGGAAAGACACGGATCTAGTCTTCGATGAAAGAGAGGACATGAGGTACACATATATTGCGTGCTTTGACATCTTTCCGGGACGTGGATCTTCCGAGTTTGAATTTCAGTGATAAGATCCGAGAAGTTGCAAAACATTATATTGAAGTGTGACCGTTAACAATTTGATGTGTCATACTTCGGTAATTTGCTGCTGTTGTTTAAACAGTTTCACTGTCTGTATAAATTTGTATAAATTTACGATCTGTGATCTATGTATTCTCAGTTCAAGAACCAAAGCATCAGAATATTTTTGATCACCAGATACTTTTTACACTTTAGGTAAAATCTCTTTATTTTTTTATTTGCTGAATTTGGGCTTGTGGATTTATTCTAAATATTTTAACTTAAAGATCTAATTGTAAATAATTTCAGATTACTTCAAACTTTCTTTTAAATAAATGAAGGTTTAAAGCCCAAGATATAAAAAAGTTACAAGGTTAAGAACAGAGAATTGTACTTTCTGTTTAAAAACTTGCATACTCAAATTGTGTTTTGTTTATTCTTCTGTTGCTTCATACTAAACACACTAGTTACTCACTAGTATGCATATGTGTTTAGGCATGTACAACTTCTTCAGTACTGACGTACTGGTCCTATGGCCGTAAAGTCACATGTTGTATCAGATAACTACTCCAAGGAAGCAAGCCTAACACCTTGAGTTCCTCGTAGAAGTTTGCAATTTGTTTATATTCCAAACTTCTCATCATCAGTGACTCAAAAAATTTTTCTGAGCACTCAATTTGAGAAACACTTTCTTTCTAACTTTACAACCAAATTGCTAATTTTTACATAGAATCATTTGAGGGACAGAGTCAATTACATTACTATTGGGCATACCAAGCGAGTGTATGCAAGATACATGTCCAGTGGGAATAAACAAAAACTTTTATTTAACCTGTGACTAGGCTCCCCATGTGGGTCTGTTGCTCAGCTGGGGCAGAGTGTCTGATGGGTAATCAGAGGGTTGCGCACAGGTTTGATTTGCATCATCAGAGACTCAAATTTTTTTTTTTCTGAGCACTCGCCTTGAGGGCACCTTCCAGTGCCTAGAATAAGGGGCTCATACCAGAGAAATCTATAAGAATTTGGAACAAAATGCACATACACTCTGTTGGTTTATAAAGATTAGTGTAACTTAAAGTGCATATGAAGTGAAAAATTTTATTACTTCAATGGATAGACCTTGCTAAGTGAGGAACAGCGGTGAAAATAATTTGCTAAAATTTTTCCTTGTTCTTTAGATATTAACGTTTAAAATTTTCATCTGATGACATCATGAGTGGTTCCGACAAATTTGCATTTTTTCAAAATCTGCTGTCAATCTGTAACACTTGGGTGTATTTTAGGTAAAGTTGGATTATTGATGTATCTGAGGCAGGTTGATCGATCATCAGTCGAAGTCTGACTCAAACCCACCCAAATTTTACGGATTGGCAGCAGATTTTAGAAAAATGCAAATTTGTCAGAACCACTCATGATGTCATCAGATGAAAATTTTAAATGGTCATATCTAAAGAACAAGGAAAGATCTTAGCAAAATTTTTTTACTGCTGTTCGTCATTTAACAAGGTCAATCCAATGGAGTAACAAAATTTTTCACTTCATATGCACTTTAAAAACATTTACCGGTAGTACTTAGCTTCTTGTTTCTGGTGTGGTAACTTCTCTGACCAATATTCTAGCTGGTCCACTGTCATCACATTGCTGGAAGAGAAACTCAATTTGAATGAGTCTACAAAGAAATCTTGGGCATTTCAGTACCTTGATGATGAAAGTGATATGATTTTTGTAAGTTGACAGAAGTGTTTGATAAAAGTAATACTTTATATTTAACAATTTTGAATGTTGATGATCATCATGTTGAACCATTGGTTTTCTTACAGTAGGTATTTTTGATGTTTAACTCAATTGCTTTTATCATTCATGTATTTATGTGGCAGTTGAAGAAATACACAATGATTGTTGACTGTGTTTAATGAATCACAACCATGCGGAGGTCCTTCATCTGATGCAACTAGAAAACGATCAGCATAATGTGTATAAACAGTACTTACTACTTATAGTTAACAAGCTAAGTTGAGCTGAAGTCTCTATTACAAGAAAACAAAATGGCCGACAACTTATGAGCCTGTGGCCAGCAGTCAATACCAAGTGACCTAATGTGGTCAGCAGTAAATGTTCAACAGTGATTTCTGTGGTGCTAAGAATAAATAAGCCCTTTTTTGAGCCACATTGGGCTGGCACTTGGCTCTGGTTTGATTTTGGTATTTATTTATATTTTCTTTTGTTTGGTTGTTTAATGAGGAACATTTTTAAAGACTTGACTTTTAAGAATATAATTTATGTTTGCTTGTTGTATAAATGTTGTTATAATTCATAAAGGGAAAGACAGAAGATGAATGGAAAGAAGCAATTGATATTGGTAGTGAGGAGAGAGGTGATCGTCTGGCACTGCACATTAACGTCTTTCCCCTTAGTAGTCAGAGGAGGACAACAGAAAGTTCTTTGCCAACATCCCCTGAAACAAAAGGAAAAGAAAAGGTACTTTTTTAGAATGTTTAATTAAAATAATACTTTTAATCTATTTAATATCTTAATTACAAAATTAATGTGCTTAATCTTTGGAAATGCAGTAATACTAGTATTGGGTGTTAATGTATAGGGTTACAGTTTAAGCTAATGTTGGTTTTTTAATTCATGCATTGCTATCTGAACTAATCTTTTTCAATGATAGTAATAATAGTAATAATTATATAATGATAATAATAATGATCTAATAATAATAATAATAATATTAATTGACCACCATTACTCTATTAAATAAGAGTAGGAATAGTCTAAATATGAGCATAAAGTCATGTTGTCTTGATTTTTGAATGAGGCTAAAATAACAATTAAATGAAAAAATAAGTAATAGTACATCTTCACTATATATTCAAAAAGTTTTTGACTTGTAGATCATAATCTGATCACAAGAAAAGATGTTTTTAAGATCCTTAAATTTTGTCCATTTCATCATCAGGTGATCTAACAAAATTTGAAGAGTTTGATCTATAGATAAACTTTTGTCATCTTTTGCCGCCATGTGTTGACAGAATTTTTAAAAAGTATTTTTAAAATCTTTAGGTTTTTAAACTTTTGCAGTGATGTCAAATCATCAGATGATGACAATATGTTACTAGTAGTTTTAATCTTTTATCATTAAAATTTTTCATTGATAACAATCATATTAGTTTGAAAAATATCTAAACTTTTGCTTTTATCTTTTCATTATTTTTTTGTAGTTATTAAAGTAATATGGATAAATATCTATAATAAGAGTTAAAAATTAGCAATCATGATAATTCTTGATGGAGAGCTTGACATGTACTAGATCTTGAGTATATAATTGTTAACAAACATTACAAACTTTAAGGATGATAATACCAATAACAACACTAATATATATATATATATTTTATGAATGTTACACTGTACTGGTGAAGTCATACTAATAAAAAGTTCTAAACTTATACACAGTACTTATACAGGGTTGAAGCATACAAGCTTTCGGCTCCTTCTCGGAGGC
>JAOBAT010138486.1:0-11762 GCA_026413305.1 Hydrozoanthus tunicans | reverse complement strand
CTAAGCCAACAGATTTTGTCTCTGTAGTGTAAAATTGTTAATAAAGATTTTGAAATACGACTGGTGATAATTTCGTGCTGTTACATATAGCTTGTTTATACTTTGCATTGAAAACCGACCCCCAGTTCACCGAATGGTTTGACTTACCTCATCTTTCTGGGCTCTCATGTTATCAACCGCTGGCTCTGCATACTGCGGATCACGCGCTGGATCGTCTGGTCTTAAATTCTCTCGAGATGATTTCTAGACATGAAAGTCAACAAATTATCGAAGTCACATCATTGTTCACTGTTTAACCTAAATAACATCGGGTGTAGAGCAATAAAATAAAAACATTCTTGTGCAGCGGAAGTAGAAAATTTGCTGTATGATAAAAAATTTAGGAATAAACCTTACTTTTCCTGCACTAAAACGAGGAATGGTGGTAATATTTAGTTGCTACGTGCAGTGTAACGAAAATTCCAGTGAATAAACATGGTGGAACAGACATTACGAATTGCTGAACAGTAAAAACATGTAAAATGGTCATTTTTGTTAGCATTATTATTTTTTACTGTTATTACCATTACTGTGTTATTATCATTATCATTAGTATGTTATTTCATACAAGGTGATACTTAGCTGCTACGTGCAGTGTAACGAACATTCCAGTGAATATAACGTAACGAATATTCCAGTGGAGCATTTAATTAATGCATTTAATTAAGCATTTATATCAGTGCATTTAATCAATGTATAGTTTTTGTTGTTTAGTTTTTAATGTTATTGAATGGTTGAAATAAGTTTTTATTATTTTGTTTTATTTTATTATAATTACAAAAGCCTTCATCAGGACAACTTTTTTGAGTTTTCCTGATGAAGACTTTTGTAATAATGCCGAAAATTTGGCAAAGGAACATTTGTGTTTCAGCCAATTTATTGTTTATCTATTTATTCACTTTATTCACTCTTGGGAAGTAATTTTGAAAAAATATATATATGATTATTATCATTATCATTATTATTATAATGATAATAATAATATTATTATTATAATTTACATTATTATTATAATTATTGTTATTATTACTATTATTATTATTATTATTATTATTATAATTATAATTATAATTATAATTATTAAGGCCTGCTCGTCCTCGTCTTACCTCCGGAGGAAACACGGAAGTGTACGCGGCCTTCCACAGACCATAAGGGTTCCTACGATAAAGAATCGATGTTGGGAATCGCATTTCTAGATACTTTTTTTCCCGATTTTAACTCCCGCAACTTTAATAAGGGCATTATACATCTGCTCCGGGTGAAATACGTATCAGTTATTGTGTTTCGTATGCAATTTTTTTTGTCGGTTTATTCCCATTTACCGTGGATTTATAAAGCCAAATTGATTAGGCCGCTTCAAAAAGGTAAATAAAAAATTATAATAGTGCCAATAACAATGATAATAACAGTATTAATTATAATAACTATAATAATAATAATTTTGATCATAATTATTTCAAGTTGAGTTTTTCAAACATTTCTATGTTCCACGATAAGTTCTCAAATTTCAAATGTTAATCGTCTTGGTCTAAAAATTCAAAAAATTAATACTTTGTGCGTGGAGTATTACTTCCCTAAGGGGCTTTTCAGGGCCATACTTAACTACCTAGTTACTCAAAAATATAAAATGAAGCATTAAACATACATTGGCAGGGAAAATGGCCAGTAGGATGCCTTCACCGACATCATACAAACTTTAACTATAAATCGCAGTTTCGGGCCAGATATAAAAGGCTTGGTTATGCTGCTTGCCCTTATAAAGGAGGATCATCAATCAAACACTACAGTTTCACTTCATTCGTTACGTTGTACTAACCTTTGTTGAAGTTTGCCAAGGTTTTCGCTTGGTATGGGCGGCGCACCTGCAGAGCACAATGTTAAATCTTATCAGAAAAAAACTCAAGTTAACAGAAAAAATCGTAGCTAAACTGTAAGTTTTTGGATGGCAGCAGATCTTTAAGAAATGCAAATTTGTCGGAACCACCCGTGACATCAAAGTTTAATTGATAGTATTAGAAGAACCATAAAAGATTTTGGCAGATCTTTTTTTTTTACCACTGTTCCTCATTTAGCAAGGTCTATCCACTAATCAAAATTAATAAAATTGGTCACTTCATGTGCACTTAAATTAACCTTTATCCTGAATTTTTTTTTAAAAACAAAGTCGTAAAATCTTGACAAAATTACAAACTTCAGAAGTTGTTGAAGCAATATCCATTTTCAGATTCTAAATGTAAAGACAAACAAAATGAATGGTCACTTTGTGGGTTTTCAAGTACTGGTTTTGAAGTTAGAACATTTTTAGTTAAAATGTGGAACCATTTTTAGCAGGAAAAGGGTTAACAACAAATGTTGAAACACCCACCAATCTGACTGAGGGAGTCCTGTCCAGATGGAACGATAATTGGCTTGTTGTGGTCCATCGAGACGTTTTTACTGTAAGGGAAAAACTACATTGGTGTGTCTATGATATATAACCTCCATGTAATGTCAACTATAAGCCAGACACAAGATTTGCCAAGTTATAGATTCATTTTTCTGGATAATTGGTCGAAGTTGTTCAGTCGAAAAGATAATTAGTACACAAAACTACAAAGTTCTTAATTGGTTAGGAGAACCGTACGGTAAACGGTTTTAATCCAGGAGTAACAGTAGATCGTATGGTTAGATCGTCCGGGTTAGTGTAGTCTTTAGAAGGACAGTTGTCGATCCTAGTGAACGACGTTTCGACAACTTGTGCGGAAGTCATCTTCAGAGGCCAAGTGAGGAACATGCAGTGGGTTAGTTGAACACTAACATTATAAGTCTCGTGCGTGAATACTGATTGGCAAGTTTAGTCGTGAACGAGTCGTTTGTAGGGCGCTTGTAAAATGATGTTGACATTCTGTTGAAAGATAAACGATTACAAACAACTCATTCACAGCGTAAAAAAGCGAACGGAACACAATAAGCTAACTTTACTTTACAGATCGAAAAGAATCTATCACGAAACATTTGAATCCAACAACGAATCGCATTACAACTTAACTGACCAATCAGTATTCGCGTGCCGGACTATTTAAGACTAATATTTAACTATAACGCACTATTCCTTTCTTGACTCTGAAGATGATTTCCGCACAGGTTGTCGAAACGTCAGTCACTGACAAGCTGGGAGATTCCATTTGAGAAATTGGGGTACTAGCTAACGACTGTCGCCCGGGGTCTTCAATATGGGAGATTCCAATTAAGAACTGGATTATTACCTCAATGCTGTCTTGAACAACAAGCTGCCAAAAAGTCCACGAGTGCGGTTTGTAAGTCCTTCTTGCTTGGTGCTGAAGAACTGTTCAAAATAAAACACGTGAGGCGTTTAAAGGGATGTAAAATTTAGATATAGCAGTTTGAAGGTGTCGGTCTACTGTGCGGGGGCCCGGGTTAAGTTCCCTTATTTCAGGGTTTTAACGTCACAGCATGAGGAGAAGATGCTGCCTTTGCTCTAAACTCGGTAGCGATTAGACCTTCACGTCCTCTCGGATGAGGACAATAAACCGAAGACTTTAAGTGGCAGACCTTGAAGCGAAACTCTGTTCTTATTGCATGATTTCCTCTGGCTCCTAGACACATTACAAAGACATATTAAAAAGAACCAATTTAAGGCTGGTCGAAAGGTCGAAAGTTACAAGTTACTTTGTACTGAAAAACAAACGGCTGACATATTTATTCATAATTCAAAGTGCACGGATCGAATCCCACATGAAAATGCAAGTTGGAACATTTTGCCAAGTAACCATGTCATCTCTCTGTGGTCTTAGACCCAGATTTACTTTTTGAAGGCAATTGACAAGCGACTTTAAAACTTGCTAAAAGAGACGTAGAGGGCTGGCTAATTTCTACTTCATGCCGTAGAGGATTTAACTGAGAAACAACATAAGTAAATACCTGTAAATGAGCTCCGTTTGTGTGTGCAACGAAACGTAATGCTCTGCTGATCATTTTTTTCTTCTCCGGATCGAAATCCTGAGTTTGAAAAACAACTGAAAAACTTTACACCTCACATCAGATTCTACAAGGCCTAAATCGGATATTCGCTAGTCAAAACCAAAGTTTTATTAGCACGAAAATGAGTATTTCTATTTATCCTTCTATTTATTCCTAGAGCTCGCTTTATGAGTGGAATAATATGGGAGTTTAAGATGTGAGAACGGCGACAACGACTATGGCAGCTTACAAAAATCATACTACTTGTATACCCTTTTTAATCATGCACATATGGCCAGATCTCTCTCTTTTGCCTGCCTGAGCTACGCTTTAACAGAGAAAGATTACATTGTTCTTCTTGAAGGTAAATGAAGGTAAAACTTTCTGTAGGTCGTTCTTGTAGTCGTTAAAACTATTCACATTGTAATTTTCAAAAAGACCGCGTACAAGTGACCGACGGGTTGTTCTCAGCCATTGCGAAGTTGCTGTCCTTGTTATTAAGGTAACGAATAGCCAAATTGTATTCATGAAATAAGCAGGAAGTTTCCAGCGGACATTTTTAAAACACGAAAATTGGGGACTTTACAACGTTCATTTTATGTGCATAAACAACCGTACATTGCAAGCAAACAAAAACACGAAAAAAAAAAAAACTTGGAAGATTTTATTTAGTGCTAAGGTGTGCACAAAAAATAAATACTTAAATATTTTTTGTATCTAAATATTAGTGTATATATGTTTAACTTTTTATATTTGTGGTGTAAATAAAAATTTGACTTGACTTGACTAAGAGATTTTAAGATGGTTTATGCCGCATAGCAGCCTGATGGTTCGCCAAGTTTGTATATCGTTAGCCTGCGAACAGGCTCACCTGTATGGTTGGGGAACGAGCGGCGGCGGAGCCGCGAGAACGAGTCGGCGAGTGAAGCGAGCCGTGAGGGGCCTGAGAGAGCGAGGTAAAAAGTGCATTCGTCCGACTACAGTAACTCTTGAATCAAGCCCTGTTCTATATCTACCAGCTTCTGCCAAAACGAATTATATTTTGTATACCAAACTGCATACGTGCAAACGTTAGCACTTAACATATTTCATACTAAAAAAAGCTACAGTGTCCTGCAGATTTTCAAGCAGGGAAATCTTACAGCACTCATAAACTGCAATAAAAAGTAACTGCAACTTAATTCCATGAATACTTTACAGATAACTGTTATTTACCTGATAGATGTCAAACTTTCCTCCAATTATTGCTAACGGAACAGGAAAGGGGTCAATCATCGCCTTCTCCTGAATGATATCAAACGCAAAAAAGGGCAAAATGTTAACGACAACAACGACGGGATATCCCCAAGAAACTTTAAATCAACACCATGTTTGTAGTTGAAAATCCTTGCTATATGTGAAGTTTTGGAAAGATGACGCTCAAGTATTTAGCCCTTTGTTGAAGCAATATTAAATTCTGACGAAGAATTACAATTTGAAACATCAGTATTTTTAATTTTTCTGCAATGTAGAGTTTAAAGTACTTACGAAACTAAAATCAAACTCAGCCGATTTGTCACTCTATATCTTTACTCACTGAAGCACTGCACTGTTTCTTTGAAAACTAGGCTCTAAATACGAGAGAAAATACAATTTTACTTACCGGATGATCTTCACCGAATTTTTTCCACGCAGCTTTCTTCAACTGCTGAACAGCGCTAAAGCAAAGGAAAATGGAACATAGTTAATGGGGTTTCGTGAGGGGCGAGTTCTACTGCCTCAAACGGTTTGCGGGGAGTAAAGTGTGCTCGACTGCTTTCCTTGTTTTGCTCATGGGGCAGCGGCAAACCTAGTGTGTTTTATTTGAATTAAAATGTTAAAGTTGTGACAAGAAAAGTCTCTACTTTACAGCTGTTAGAAAAAACCAGCATGTAGTTGAACAAATGGTCTAACATGTTTTCTTTTCAAAGGTACATACTTAGTGATAAATAGCTTGTTCATAAGTTTACCGAAACTTACAAAAACAGGTACACTGCCCTCACGAGTTACTAGCTGATAAAAAGCTCCTAAGTTCCAAAAAAGATAAAGTTAAAAAATTTACTTGGAATCCTTTACAGCAAGTTCCTCCAAAACCTTGTTTACTCTCTTTTTAACCTACAATTTAATAAGAAAGTTTATCAGTTATACTACTTAACTATTTTGCACAATAACATGTAACATAAATCATTTAACAGTTAATATTCAGTTATCAACTTAAAACTTTGGTTGAAAAACTTCATGAAAGTGCTTAAGAATTATATTCTTAAAACAGTCACAGATGGCACCAAAAGCGTTCTAGTTCAAGGCTCCCTCATTTTTTCCCTGGAGTCGCAGGCCCACTACATCTTAGAAGATAACCTTGGAAGGTAAATTATTGCGTGTTATGGACATGAAATAATGTTTCAGATTAACTTTGTTCCTAATAACTTGTAACGTAAAATGGTATTCTATAATGGACTTTTGGGATTTCACAGTTCATGAACTGGTATATAACATCAAGGCCAACAGTGATTGAACATTCACTTCTTCATCACCCGTGGTTAACCATTTTTTTATGCTCACAGTGTCACTATCTACACTAGCTGTGCAGGTCAACACTACCCTAATCTTCATGCAAGTTGGTTACATTTCGGGAAATGCAAAAATGATAAACTTGTTAAATATCAATAGAACACTGAGAGACCAACAAATTGATCAGCTATACCTCGAAAATGCCTTTTTTTACAATTTTGCTCTTTTTTTCTTGCAACTTATTTCTTTTTTAACATTCAACAATTAAGGCAGCAAGCAAATAACCCAGTTAGTAAACCTTTTTCAAGAACAGCCCGAGAAAAAAGCTTGTCTGGGCACATGCACACAGCCTTAGTTGCTAACTGAAGTAAACTATGCACAAACTCCAGTGCTTATAGAGAACTGGTTATTAAAGGGTATACATCATGTTTATGGAACTTAGTTTGTTAGAAAGGATTTGGAAAAAGAAGAAAAATGTCACTTGTTTCATTGAAGTAACTCTTTTGGTTTCTGAGATATCAAGGTTTTTTGAAAATACAAATTACCAAAGTTGTGATGTACTAGGGGGAACCCAATGGGATAAATTGCAACACAACAGCTACTTCATATTACTATTTTACTTGTGTTTGTTTTTGTTTTATAGTTAAATAAATGTGCTACGTTCCTTGATCATTGGTTATGTATTCAAGCAACAATTGTTGTTTTGGTAATCTTTTCACATGTGAGTTCCATCTATTACATCATAATTTTGTGTAACTTGCATACTTGAAAAACCTTTAAGTTAATATCTAGCAACAAAAAGAGTTACTTCAATGTTCAAAACAAGCAAGATTTTTCTTCTTTTTCCAAATCCTTTCTAACAAACTAAGTTCCATAAACATGATATAAATTATACACTTTAAAATAAAACAAATTGGTAATACACTGAATTTTTTGTTGGAAATTGTGAATCTGTTACTTTAGTTTGAAACCAAGGCTGTGAAACAGTCTATTTCTATCAGTGGTACCTTGAACATTACCTCAGAGGCTACTGACTCTACCCACCTGCATAAGGAGTGTCTCCATAGTTCCCCACAGCTCACTGGGTTTTGACAAGTCTAGCACTATCATTATTGCCAGTGATCTATGGCAAGAATCCAAAGATATCAACTTCAAAATGAAACATTTTCAGATAGTACACATTTATGTGAGCACTCTGACTCACAAATCTGAGCAGATTCTTGCACAGGTGCCTGCATTTTCTATATTTTTGAGTGAAAATACTTTGTACAGTATATCATGTAAAGAAATTTTTGATGATTCCCTCTTTCCCAACCCCATCTCCCCCCCTCCCAACCAAAAAAATTGAAAAAAACTAATTTTGTTTTTAAATTTGATTTTCAACTAATTAGATTTACAGCTCTTGGAGGTATGAATTACTAGCTCATTGCTTACACAACAATTTACATCTATTCCACTGTGGATATATTACACACTGTAGAGGAAGAGTTTTAAAAGGAATTGTTTTAAATAAGTGTTGATAATCCTAGTAACCATCAGGGGTAAATGAGCCAGTTGTTAGGGTTAATCTTTTACTCTTTCAGTCCCTGAAATCATATGAGAACTGAACACAGACTGTGTATTTACCTTTACGGCACACTCATCTGAAAAAATTGGTGTCATGCTCGAGCTGGGAATCGAACCCACGTCTCCTGTATTCTAGTCAGGCGTGATGACCACTACACCATCGGGTATTCACCATGATGGCAACATAGCAAATTAGCGATGTGTATTTTGGCCGCACATGGGTCGCCCACGGGCCCGAGATTTTCTTCATTTGAGTGTGTATCTAGTCTCTGTGAACCCAGTCAAGGGTTTTACTACACAAAGTCAAAGTATTTTTTTCGAGGCTTAGCAAAGGTTACAACAAAGGTACATATGAGAAATGAACACAAACTGTGTGTTTACCTTTACGACACACTCATCTGAAAAAATCGGTGTCATGCCTGAGCTGGGACTTGAACCTTTGTTGTAACCTTTGCTAAGCCTCGAAAAAAATACTTTGACTTTGTCCCTGAAATCAACTTCCAACTTCTCCTTATGTAACATGTATGCAAAATACAACCTTTGACGGGTACTGAGAAAATAAGAACTGATCAAAAGTGAACTTAAGCTGAAGATAAAATTAATGTAAAATTCTCCCAACTTGTTTCATTATAGTATGGGCTCTGGTTGGGAGAACTTACTAACTGAGCTGGGACTGAAAGGGTTAACCACTCTAATTGGGAGAATTTACCAATGCAACTGGAACTGTAATGATTAATTAATATGAAGTTTATACAAAATTATTAAGTGCAGACCACACCGTATGATAAAGCAAATTTAGGAGTTTTCTGGATCCCCTCTGCAACATGTATAAACTACCTGATGCTTTCCACATTGATTGGTATGTCAATCAACTTGGACAGGAATGTGCCTCCTCCCAGTTCCCAAATGTGTCCAATGTCTTTTGCCTGCACACATGGTAAAACAAACATTGGTTGATAAAAACAGGTTTTGCTTTGAGCAGGGACTTAAAAGATAAAACAAAAACACCAGTACTGCACACGTGTGTCTAAAGTATAATTTGCATCCATGAAATAAATAGTTAATTAACAATTATCCCTCGAGCCTGAATGGACTAGAAGCCAATAGCCCATGAGGCCCCAGGCCAAATGGGGCTACTAGCCCATGAGGGTGAGAGGGATAATTATTGTTTTTGTAAAATCATACTAGTTGGTCAAAAACAGAAGTAAAAGATCTTTTTTTAAGCTCTCAAATGAATTTTTTAATGTTTACAACAAATGTGATCACGTGCAATCGCTACTCATAGGCTATCACTAATAGCTTATGAGTAGCGTAGCCAATCAGAATGCAGCATTCATGATAGACCACTAGTATGATTTTACTAATAACTATTAGACCACAGGTAGCAGGCAAACCACTTACAAAGTCTACCTTTAATTAAAAAATAAAGTTGAGTTTACTGTAGAGCTTCACCGGCATGGCTCAGGTATCAAACAGACTTGAGATTTCTATGCTGATACAGTCAAACCCCTTTACACCTTTAGGACTGGCCTTAACTGTCCGTCATAGGGAGGTGTCCCTCTTATAGCGACTGAAAAATGTGCTCTAGTAAATGACTTGATGAGAAAACAGCAGGGAACAAGATTTGGTGTCCGTTTTATAGAGGTGTCTGTCTTACTTGGACGTCTGTCTTGAGGGGTTTGACTATATTATAACGCAGATGTGCATAGCATCCCAGGTGGGATACTTTGAGGTAAAAAGGACAGTACATGCTCAACAAAAAAACTTTTTATCTCGAAAAAAAAATTCTCAGCCCTTTTTTAAAATCAACAGAAAACTGCAGGAATAAATTTTGCTGATCTATTTACACCCCTCAAAAATACAGTTTCTCTAAAACAACCTTGATTTTTCCCTGAAAACCCAAAAATTACATTGACCCCTAATAATATCAACAAGTACCCCTATCATACCAGTACCATAAGATGTGTAAGTTTAATTGAGATAACTACAACTCATAGGTTTAAAAGAAAAACACTCACACTAATACACTTACTATGTTGTGGCCTTTCGCTCTGCGACCGAAAGTGTAATCTAATGCAGTGGTTGGTTTTGGGGCTTCATCTCTGTTGAAAATTCATAAAAAAATGAACTCCATAAAATCAAATAATAACCCCCCCAACCCCTTCCCTGGATATATAAACCCATCATTTTTCCAAAGATATAATTCCGAATATTGTAAGCCTGTCCCCTGATATAGCCAGCCCCCCATCTACCATTTCTCAGATACATTTATCATGTCATTTTGAAACATTTCTTTCATTCTGCTTGTAAGCAAATCTGGATATAGCCCCCCCCCCCCTTCTCCATGTTTATCAGCCCACCAAAGTCTTTAATATGGGATTTTATAGTATAAAAGGCCAGAAACTTAATAAGTTAAAGCCTAAGTATAATTATTGTTGGCATGATATGCCATGACTGCTGACTGGCAACACACAAATATCTTAACTATTATTAAATCCATTTATCAGACTAAAATTAAAAATATGTAAGGAAACTTACTGATAATAATAGTATTATTTATAATATTAATATTATTATTATTATCATGTTATTGATTCAGGAATCCTGTATATTAATAACCTCTTCAGCAGATTCTAAACCAGCATGACATCATGTCATGTGTCCTGACTTTAAAGCTATACATTACTGAGTTAGCTAAGAGTTTTGAAAATTGTTTGTTAACTAGCTATTTTTGAATTGAATTTTTAAAGATGTAAGGCTTACCTGTCCAAAAATCTCAAAATTATTGATGTTTTGCCCTGCAAAATAGTAAAATTGTCTTTGAAAGACATGTAGCAAAGTGATACATCAAATACTGTAAACAAAAATAGAAACTGCTTTACAATTAAAAATATAACAAATAAATATTTTATATTATTTATTGTATTTCTTGTAAATTTTCAACAAAAAATATTTAGTGACACAATAATTTCTAATTTTTACAGCCATGTTTTGTTAGAAACCTCTACCTCACATTTTTCTACTAATGCAAAATTTCATTAGCACTATATAAAATTCATTCATCTTAGTGAACATTGTGAATTCACTACATTTTCTTTGTACTTTTAGTTGTTGTACTTTAATTTGATACTGGCATGTTGGAGTTGACAAACTTCCCTCTATTTCCAGCACAATTTACCTGATTGACTTAAAATAAGGCATGTGTAGTCAAAGTCCTTTGTACTTAATTGAGCACAGTCTTGTGAGATTTAACTAGTTTCCATGGCAACAGAAGCAAATAATCAGCTTTTTATGTCACTGACTCCCCCTTGATAGCAAACTTATTAATCCATCGCCATGTACTGTAGTATAATAATTACTATAACAATACAACAATTTTATTAATAAAATACATAATTTTACATATTTGTCATGCCCACTTATAGCATTGCTAGTCGAGGCAGGCAGAGATTAGCTTTATACTAAATATATGAATAAATACATTTGAAAATTAGATGACAAAGGAAAGAAAATATTATTATGGCAAATAAAGTAACTTATAAC
This sequence comes from Hydrozoanthus tunicans, assembly GCA_026413305.1. Lineage (NCBI taxonomy): Eukaryota > Metazoa > Cnidaria > Anthozoa > Zoantharia > Hydrozoanthidae > Hydrozoanthus > Hydrozoanthus tunicans. The sequence continues at coordinate 125 of JAOBAT010138486.1, read as the reverse complement.
TTATATGTATGTTGATATAATGATGTGATGTAAGATATTATTGCAAAGAAAAATTCATATTTTCAGTTGTTAAAATGTAATTGTCTAATTATAGCTCAACAGGTAGAACAGAAAATATTATTATG
>JAOBAT010138475.1:0-11762 GCA_026413305.1 Hydrozoanthus tunicans | reverse complement strand
TTCGCGTCTTCTCGGATAAGGACGTTAAACCGTAGGCCCAGTCTCTCAATCTCCTATCGAGGGACTTAAAAGAACCCGCAACACTTGTCGACAAGTTGTTGTGGTCTGTTTCTTCTACTAACTAAAGGCAACTCTAAGGAAAATAGTTGTGAGCCGTGTAGAGCGGACTGTCTAAGACCCTCAATACCACAGTCAACTGTAGACCATTGTTAAGAGCTTTGAGCATCTACCTATGGAAAGGCGCTATATAAATGCTAAATATTTTTATTATTATTATTATTATTATTATTATTATTATTATTATTATAATTATTGGTAGAGAAGAGTAGATCAATCAAGTTCTTTGACCAGTACGTCAGAAGGTATCCTTGCCTTCATGAAAATCACTCTGTGTGGTGAGTCTGTAATGTTGAGGCTAGATTCCTGCTTGATCATTGACCATCTACCGGGACATCACCTGTCAAATCCTAGCCGGGGGAGGCCGCCGCAAGGACCCAGGGTCTTGAAAACGTTTGAGCTCGCACATGATGGACACCCCTAACCCCTCCCTCCCCATCCCCACCAAGCCATACAACAGACTATTGAAACTGACCTTCTTGGAAGCGAGGCTAGGTTCTTGCTCCAGCAAACACATGATCTGTGCACGATTACCTTTCGCTGTCGTTAGTAACCATTCTTTTTCAATCGGTTCTAACTGTAAACGCAGGTGACAAGATTTAGTTTGTGCCTCAAACACAATGATTCTTTTAACTCTTTCAAGGCTGATCAATATCTATCTTCTCTTTAAATAACTGGTATACTATAAAAGTTATGTTGCAGTGAGAAAATGGAAAATTATCTAGCAAGAACGGTGCTGCAGATCAAAGACAAATTTCTCCTATTTTACTTTTATGAAAGGTATTTTATAGTGAGCTGTAGAAACACGCCAGTTGTTGGGTTTGGGGCTGAAACGCTTTATACAACATGGTTTTGTTCTTCCCAAAAGTTACCGAAGTTTTAAAAGGAACCCTTTTTAACTAACGGTTCTTGCTGCAAAAATGTCATAATGATGCAAATTGTTAAGTGCATGGTTGCATTTGAACATGAATCCAACATGAAACGACAACCATCTTCCTTCACTGCTCATCGTGCATACGTTCTTCAATCCTCTATCTAACAAGGTAGCTGATCGAATACAACGATCATCGATTAAAATATTCAATGTCTTACATGGATTGTAGGCCCGATGAACGCTTCATCCCCTGCATAAGAAAAAAAGAGCATTAAGGCTTCTTCTTACTACCAGATTTGATCTTCCCTTGTTTGAGAAGTCGACTCCAGTTAAAGCTACAGTGACATTTTGGATGGGTTTGCTAAATAGTGATGGTTCCTGTAAAAGTGACCAAGCCTCTACATGAGACCGAGGCGAAGGTGGTCCTTGCACAGTTAAAAAGTGGAAATAATAGACAGGCTAATAAGTTTTTTCTTATCATAATCGTTTCCACTTCTCTAACTGTGCTAGGGCAACTTTGGTGTCGGTTCCATGCAGAAGTTGGTTACCTTTTCAGGAACCGCGAAATGGACAAACCAGACTAAAATTAATTAACGCATCTTTTCCGGCCGAGAAGTCCATATTTCTCCGCTTGTAACAGCGGCACGCAACAATACCAGGGTTCAGAATAGATGCCGGCATTTTGCGATTCTTCTTGCGATTTTTATTTTCAATCGCAATTAAATGAAATGATCTGATAAATTCAGGAGAAATTGGATAGCTGCTTGTAAGGTCAGAGACAAATTCAATTGCATCACCTCAAAATGACTGCAATTGAGAATAAGAAGTATTGGTTTATCTTTTCTTGTTTTAATGTGCACTTTCTTGCTAGAATCTGTTTATGCCAAAAACAGCCGGCCAAAATCATGGTCTACGTTGAACAACCTTTAAAATAAGGCATACTTTCTGAACGTTTTGTCAAACCCTGATGAATAAAATGAACTGCCAGATGGAAACAACTGGAAGAAGGCTATTTTGTTGGGGGAAAGAAAAAAGTGTGTTGTCGCTTGAGAAAACGGCAACAATTGTGCAAATTTAAATGCCGTTTTATTTTATTGTAATTTGAATTAAGGAACGTAAAAGTATGTTCTTGGGAATCGATTGCTATCGGAAAAGCTCGATGGGAGTAGTTGTCCGTCTGAAATTACACTACGAGTTAACAGTTTCTATTTATGAAGGTCGTTTATGGCTGGTCTGTTGTAACACTTATGTATAACAGACCTGGTTGATTATGAAATTTCACTAGGAAATTCACGAAATCTTCGTCAGATGACAAATTGATAAAACATTTTCTCTTAGCTTGATTTAAGGCAAGACCATTTTGCTTATGGGTACACCTTTATTTTCTTGAATGGACCTGAACACAATCTTGATCACATTTACTTCCCGCCGAAAATCTCTTTTTCCAGTCTACCCGAACTTGTTCAACACGACCGAATAATTAAGAAAATGGAAAAAGTGTCCTAGTTTTATGACATGTCTGTTCGCATAATTATCTATCAAAACTTCACCGGGTCGCAAGGGAGATTTAATTTTTTACCAAATTGTCATCAAAATTTGATCAGTTTTTTTTTCAGAATTTTACTATGGCCAATAAGCGCCAAAATCTCACCAGGCAGAGGTTCCACCAGGTCTGTTATATGACTGTGTGTCTTTGGAGCGCAACGACAAGTTTAATTTTGCGTCAATAGGACTTAGCATTTCTGCTTATAGGGGGCACCTTATATATAAATACAAAAAATATTTAAAATTTTGGGACACTCTAAAAGCTACAATTAGATCTATATAAAAAAACAAAAAACACTTTAAAAATTCATAAGTTGTCTGAACGAATGGATGACTGGGTGAATAAATGGATGAATGAATGAGTGATTGAACTAGTGAATAATTGAATGAGAATACGAATGAGTGAATGGATAAATGGAAGGATGAAAGGCAAACAGTGAGCTTATACAATACTTTTTAAACGTAAATCCTTAATTTTGAAAAGTCTGAAAGACAACGGTAGCGACACGGATCAAAAACACAACCACACACAACAAAAATTTAAAAAATGTAAGAAATGGTAAACAGAAATCGTTTCAACATAACAAAAAATTGACTGAAAACACTTAATTGAGGAAACAATACACAAAACCCGCTACATGAAAATAAAACCCCAAAATCTAAAATAATAAACCAAAGACACTAAAACATAACATTTATGGTAAAAACCAAAAACCGCAACTTAATCATTTATTGTAACTCTCGCTCTCCCATTCCCCCTCCCTCAAGGGTTAAGTTTTGTACTGGTTTTATTTATAACATAAACCGCAGTTTCAAACACAAAAACTCAAATTCTGCATTAAAAGCTTAACTAACGATGCCGCCAAATGTTACTAAAAGTTCTGAGGCACTGCGAATGTTTGGGCAGAGATTCTGAAGTCGTCCTATAAGCATGGTAGAAAAAAATTCACAAGTTGCGCGATACTTAATGTTAGCTAGTCTGATCCATCAATAGCTTTGATTCGGCGAAACACACAAACTCGTATTTTCCTAGCAGCGTTTAGATATTGGTCAAAGTTGGCCAAACTTTGAGAATCTGTGCCAGAAACAAAAAACGAAGCTTTTTTAATACCGCGAGATCCACCTGTACTTCAATATTTAATATTCAAAAATATTTACGGCTGTCGACTCTGGAACAAGTTTCGACCATGTTCCGCAGAGACTTTATATAATGTCCTAAATTATCTTGCAAGTTGCGTGTATGTAACAGACTAATTGAAAGTTTCTCTACAGAGTTGGCATTACAACTAAATACGGGGGTATTATAAAATTACTAAACATATATTGTACGTTAATCAAAATAACCGCCTCAAAGTCGATTGCAGTAAATAATTAAATACTTTAACTATAATTATAAATGGTCGGTAAGAACATGCATTTCGAACTCAACTGCGTAAGCTAAAGTTCTTATTTTTTATTCTGATCTACATGGATTTAAAATGCTTTCATCCACGTTCCAATTGATCAACACCGTGTGTTGTACAACATGAAGTAACCGAGCTAACAGTTTTTTTTTTAATTTTCGCGTATTTGACAGAAGAGAAAACCTGATGCTGAGAAAACGATATGTATCGGAATACAGCTATAGCTAACTTAGATACACGGAGCGTTTCTATATTTCTAATGTTTAAATTTAAATACTCTTGAATAACTACGGAATTGGCATATACTGCAAGAATTAAGGCTTCCTAGGAATTCAAAAACTGTTCTAAAAAAACTTTTGCCGTTTCTGTTTATAAAGTGGTCGGTCGTCAAAACTAAGATTCCACAAACTGTATCTGATAGCTTTGGACTAAGTGTTTGGGTCCGTACCACGCGTGTCTCGTATTGTACATCTAACACATACACTTTGAAAGTTGCACGAAAAGCTATAAGCCTAACAGCATCACACCAAATGAAAAAACTACTTAACAATAATTCGACTGTTACAACCACTGAAATTACATATTTGCTAGAACAGAATACAAACACCCAAGTAGTATTTCGTGAAATGGAGGTGAAATATTGTGGGAAGATATACTGAATGCATCGTCACCTATTACTCTTTTAGTATGTTACTTGTAAGTTGCGACTCGCCGTTGTTATTTGGCCGAGCAAATAACTTTATTATACCGTTTTTTTTCAACGCTCTAAATCGGTATGTCATCATGCAAGGTTGTATATCAAGCTCTTTTTATCGAAAAAAAATTTCTTTCGTCAAAGGTTTCCGCACAAAAAATTCTGCTTAGTGATTTACTTTAATTCGGTTTGATAAACCAGAGGCATGATTTCAGATATATAAAGCCAGCTGAGTGATATGTAGATATGTGGCCCGAAAGAATGGTGATGTATCAATACCACGCAAGCTGATCGAAAAAATATAACATAAGTAACAACGGAATATGAAGAAAACAACTTACCAAAACAAACGCAGTATGGTTATAAAACAAATAAATCTCACTCACTTTTCTTTAATCTTGCTTTGGCCATAAATTAAACACATGTCTGTAAAACTTGGGGCGTTTTTGGATCTTCCAACCTAAAAATCTTTTTACAGAAGCTTTTCTTCTGAAAAAAACTCTCGAGTGAACACGAAATTGTTGTATGTAACCCGCGGCCTCCCCCTTAGGGTTTGTATTGATATTGAACTAACGGTTGGAATATAAGCAACTTTCCATATTTGGATTAGCATAGCAGGTGTTTTACATGCCATTAAATTTTGACTAAACCACGGAGCTCGTGAATGAATAGGGCACAAACGGAACAAAGTATTGACGTATTAACTCAACGGTTGTTAAAGAAGTGTAAAAGCAACAATAGCAAAGCCGTACCACGTCAGCATTACACGGAAAAAAAATGAAAATGCATTTTTGCTGAAATGGTAAAACCAGAATTCCGTCCACACTTATCCAGACAAAGCGAATCTACAATACAAAAATACTGCGTATCTAAAAAGCCCGCAACCCTGCACGGCTATCAAGTGTTATTTACAAAATTTTCAACCTTGAATATTGATTTTACTTTTTATCAGATATATGTAATTTTTGTTTTTTGTTCAAGTTTTTACTTCTTACTAAATACTATTTTATTAACATATATATTGTAAAGCGTTTGGGTCTTTAGGAGAAAGGCGCTATATAAATGGTTATTATTATTATTATTATTATTATTATTATTATTATTATTATTATTATTGCGTTTCTAGCGTACTTATTGGTTCACTCAACATCGCTTCATATACTGAATTGACGTTATATGGAAACTGACTGTGTCGTGTAGCAAGATGAAATATGGTTCTGAGTAAATTTAAGTATCAGTTGTTTGGAAAACTAAAGGAGTTTAAAGAAAACAAATTTTCCATTCGCTCTTTCTGGAAATGAGATGACTTACAGCCAGTTCTTCGCTACGCGTCGTTAAAAACAGGCACTACACCAGCATAGTTTTCAACCCAGTATCTGCTAACAATCTTTGGATAGAAAATGAACGAATGCAAAAAGCATGCGAGAGTCCTAGAACAGCGGGGCTGAAAGAAGAGACGAATGATTTCTAAATAACAGGGCTTTTTAATTGGATCAACTTTACGGAGATCCCAATTGAGTCAACTATAACCCTGGTTGGTTTACTAGTATGAAAATTCATCTATATAATGGTGGTGATAACAAATTTAAAGTTAAATATTTTTGACACACAGTATATACAATGTTCAAAGCATTAAGCTTTCGACTGTAGCTTCAGTCTTGTCCACAGTCATGACAACCGACACTCAACTTGATGAACACTCTTTTTTTGGCCCCGTTTACAATACAACGAACAATTAATACTGAAAGGTTTTTTTAAGGGTTGGGCTTATACGACGTCCCGAGTGTAATCTAGGTAAGTTGTTGATTGAATTTCAAAACGTCAGCCTTTTTGTTTGTCGAATGTTCTTGTAAATGTTCAACAAGTTTTTTTTTTTTTTTTTTTTTTTTGTAGGCCGTAAAAGATAAAATCTTGCTTTTAAAAAGAAATATTTTTTTAAAACGTTTTCAGAGACACTCTCCTTCTTCAGCTTTTTTTTTTTTGTGACTAGTCGGGTAAAGTATCTTGTTGAACGACACAACAATGTGATCTGACCCGGGTTCGAACTCGCGAATAAACATCTGCTGAACAATTAAGGATAAAGTTTTTAACAGGTAAGGTTAAACGATATGGTTGGGTTCAAAGTAGCTGCCGGCTGGTGGCGAACGTTCCGGCAAACTTGATGTTTATTGCAATTACAATGAAGTGATTCTACAAAAGGGGGAATCGGAAAACGGATAGCTGCTTGTGAGATCAAAGATAAGCCTGATTTCATGACTGCAACTGAAAGATAAGAAGCATTGATTTAAACGATGTGGTGTACAGTCTATTCATGCCAAAACAGCTCGCCAAAATTATGGTTTAGATTAAACTGCCTACAAAGTAAGGCATGTTTCTGAGCTTTCTTTTGAACGCTGTATGGTGTAAACACTACCTGCTGAGTGATCGAAAAGTTGGTAGTGCAATGCAGCTACTACTACCGCAGCGCAACACAGCGATGTGTCTGTAGTACTGTTAGCGTTACCGTGCACTCAACACTCCCCTAGATTACCAATGTTGAAATGGGCATTTACATGAATGCCAGGGATAGTTAGTTTTTATTACCATTACTATTACTACTATTATCATTACCATCATCATCATCATCATTTTTATCCTTTTATTATGATAGGCCCTAATTTTGATTAAAGCAAATTTTGCCAATATTTAGATAAATTATTTGCGGTCGCATTAAGAGTACGCAAAAGCTCAACTCAAATTACTTTCTTTCATCACCTACATCTTAACCGCGCACAGCGTCCCGGCACAACCAGGATTATAAATATTCATTTGAAACGGATATCGCCCACTCATGCTGAAAGAACAACGAAAATCACGAGATATGAAATCTAAGAACGCTAGTGTGATATCTGTCTTCGATCAGTTGTCAAACTTGACAGCCGGTATCATCAGCTCAAAGGATTGCTCGATCTTGGCAAAAAATGCAGGCCTGCAAACTTTTACAACGGAACCTTTGAAGGTTTGCCGCACAGCAAAATTATTTTTCGGTGGTCGCACCTGCGAAGTTCGAGCGTTGACAGATATAATTGGAAAAACAAACAATATTCGAGCAAGTGCGACCCGGGCCATAATGATGATGATGATTATCATTATCATCATTATCATCATTATTGTTATTTTTATTATTATTATTATTATTATTATTATTATTATTATTATTATTATTATTATGATAATGATTATGATTATGATTATTATCATCATCATCATCACTATCATCTTGTTAGTCCAGTTATACACACCTTCAAGTTCATCTTCTGGTTTCTCCTAAGAGCAAAGCAAAATATAATTGTTAATCAGTTAATTGATCGCATTTATACACAGTATACAGTATTAAGTAACCAAAAACAGCTAAAAATTTGCCAATACAGTACTTCGAAGACACCCTTCGATAGCATCCTTGAGTATGCGATATTACACAACTTCAAAGTACCTTTGAATAATTTTTTTTTTCGCGCAAATTTCTTGCTTGCTATGTCTACTTTTCAAAATGGCCCACACCCAATGACGTTTCCGAAAGTGAATAGATCTTGCTGTCAAAAAAGAAACAAGCACACGGGAGTTATAGTGTTGTTGGAAGCCCCCGATTTTACTACTAACAAGAGTTGTCGAAATAATTGAACCTGGGAATTATTAACTATGCATCTATACAAATCGCTGAAACAATTTTCTACGTCATAAATCGCTTACAAGTCGTTCCCAGTCTTCGGACTCACAGTGCCGCGACGTTTTGCTCACATTGGTCTTAAACATACATAAACGGATTTCTCTCTCTGTAACATTATTCGGTTTGGCCATTTCGATTAGTAGGCATTACAAGCTACACGTTTATGCAAGAAAAAAATTTACTCAAAAAGCACTTAATTTATTCTGGCATCTCTTTGGTGATTATCTAGTTTCAAAGCAGATTTTGTTTAAGAACTTGATTTTAGACCAACGAAAGCATTAACTCAGTAAATTCATGGTGTGGAAGAGACCTAACGGAAAGAAGTTGGCTTAGAGCTTAGAATATTTTAAATATCAGCCAATGGATGCACAGACATTTTGATTTCTTTTATTTCGAAGCTGTCTAAACAAAAAAAATTATCTACAGGTCTCCAGGCCTAAGGTGCAGACATTTTGATTTGTTCTGTTTCAAAGCTAGCTGTCTAAATGAAACAAATTAATGCAAACATTAATCCTATCCTTAACGGTGCTGCACATTTACATTACTTGTTCGTTTCTTTACTATACTAAGTTTGGAACGTCTTGTTATTCCAAGGCAGAAACATAAGACAAAAAATTTCATAAAAATGTCAAATTTCCTACTCCTGCACATCATCTTCCCAAAGAGAACCCCAGTACGTCACTTAAACAACAAAAATGATTAAAAGGATTAACTTCAGAATGTAACTAACTTGCATACCAGCTCATCAGTCGAGGACTGTGACACACCATCAGCATTGTCACTCGTCTTATTCTGTAATGGCTTCCTTAGCATCTGAGGGGTGTCTGACCCACTTCCTGTTGATATAGTCTACAACGCAAGAAACCTGGTCAGCTTTCAGCAATTTCAAATTAATCATCTCTCAAGGTCTCGCTCCCATGATGTAGCTAGGGGCCCCGTTCACAAATACATTTTCAACCAGAATTGGAGAAAGCAAGACTAACTTTATAAATTTGTCTTATTTTAGAAAGAGTAGTTTATACCTTGTAAATGATACTGAGTACGTTTATGAACTTTGTTTCATTTTAGAAATAGTAGTTTATTTCTTGTAAATCGTACCGTGTTTAGAGCCTGATTTTAACAACTTTTTTGTAAACAATAACTGGCATAGCAGGGATTTCAAAACAAGCTGGCGGCCGCCGGAGTTCCGCCGGCTACTTTGAGTCTCACCGCCGGCTACTTGAGGCTACTTCTCGCACGGTAACAAATTAAATATGTGTCAGCAAACTCTGACTCGATTAAAAACGATGGTTCTCCTTGCAGTAATATTAGTTAGTTAATTATTTTTGGGGGGGCTGCATTGATTTTTTACTATCTTGGTTTCAAAAACACGACAATGCCTGTTGTTATTTATGCTCGATTCGTGGCGCCATTTTAAATTCTGCTTATCTAGCCCGGGTGGTCAGCGGACCGAAACGCGAAAAGAGCCTCGTTTGAGCAGAGAAACCTAGTGGGCAAAATGGCAGAAAAACGGAAGACGCTTTTCCTATGGCTGCTCGTTTATTTTTCGGGAAAACTTTCTTGCTCAGACGGCTACTTTTTTCAAGCAGCCGCCTACTCCAAAACATTCTGAATGCCCTGGTATAGGAGTTTTGGACAACATTTTTGTCAACATAAATTGAGTTTATAACGTAATAAAATGTATGCAGCAAGATCAGTGCAAAGTCCAAGAATAGCTGAATGGCTAGAACACCAAAGATTAGCTGTCATCGAGTTTAACTACCTATTAGTAAAAGTAAGAGCAGATGGAAACTCACAGAAATTGATGCAGTGTAACTTAGAATACTTATCGGATCGTCTTTTTTTTCATTTCTCGAGAGTGAGGATCATTATTTTGATGTCTCATAATCTATACAGGCTTTCTCAAAACTGAAACTGGCAGTTTCGTAACTTCCTCTGCGCATTTAATTAATCTACACATAATACTATCACGTTAGTTTTCTTTTTCTTTCTCTGTGCCATATTGTTTGTCAATATTGTTTATCATCAGTGCTGTTTAAATCCTTAAAATTCCATCTACAAATAATTTACTATGCCTTGTATATTCTAGCTAGAAACGTTTATCAACTGTAACCACTGACCTGCCTCTATTAGTTCCATACTATTTGCAGGCCAGTGGTGTGTCTATGTACGAAGTCTTATAAAATTGAATTGAACTGAAGCTAGAATTTTGAAGGCCAGAGCAGTATCTGCAATATTAAGCAATTTATCCCAAAATCTACAAAGATCAAAACCATGACCACCAAGTTATGTACTGTACATACTTAAATATAAGTTTAATTTCAAGACATGAACATGACATGAACATGACCTTAAAATCGTCTTCAACTTAAACACAAGAGACAAAATGTAACACCCGATTAGATTGCCAAAAAATGCCTAGACTGGTTAGAGCAAAAAAGGAATGAACAAGTTTTTATGACAACCTGCTGAACAATGGCAAGCAGTGTTTGGCAAAAGTGGCAAAGAGGAAGGATTAGACTTTTACAGCTTTTGAGCTTTCAAACCACACAAAATGGCTCCTTTAATAGAAGCCACAAAATAATAAGGAATGACCAATGACTCAGATAAATTTGTTACAAGAACTGCAATCATTTTTATTAATTAATAATTAGTTCCTTTTCTATTTAAATTTATGAAAACGATTGAAAAAAACCTGGGTCAATTTTGGCTTCAAAAATTTAGATTTGACTTATACAGTCAAGCATTCAACTTACACAGCCACAAGTATGTTGGGTAAAGGTTATCTTCTGCTTATAGATACATAGCCTTGTACACTTTCTGGCTTCAAACCATCTCATTTAAGCTGAACTGTAGCTCAGAACAAATACCGTAGCACACCCTTGTTCCAGGTAATAGTTTGGATCAGGCACAGCTGCAGGATGCACTCGATGAGATTTTAAGGGTGGTACTAAGAACAGGTTTTCAAGCATACCCAGTTCAAAAAGTAGGAGAAAAGTAGGACCAAAATTCTTTTATAAGTTGGACAAAAGAAGATTTCGAGGGGAAAAGTAGGAGAAAAGTAGGACAACTGAGGTCTTAGAAGAAGTACTAAGAATGCAGCCTTTGGTACAGATCTTTTAAGAAGTGCTGATGAACTGCTTCTAGTCTGCCTGTAACTCGTTTCACTGCTGGTAGAGTGTGAGCCATCTGGACTGGACATGCCAGATAAACATTTGTTCGTCAAGAAATCTTCCTTGCAACATGCAGTCCAGGCTTTAACCCTGAACATCTGCAAGGCTTTCTCCCTATTTCTGCATGATACAACCTTGCACAATTCGTTGAAATTGCAGCATATAAAAAGTAGAAAAAAGTAGGAAATAGTAGGAATTTCAAGACAAAAGTAGGAATACTAGGAGAAGGGTCAAAAAAGTAGGAAATAGT
>JAOBAT010138464.1:0-11763 GCA_026413305.1 Hydrozoanthus tunicans | reverse complement strand
ACTATTGTTAAGCGCTTTGAGCATGTACCTATGGAAAGGCGCTATATAAATGCTAATTATTATTATTATTATTATTACAGTCAGTTTACACGTTTTTGTACTGACTAAACCGAAAATGAGCGAACCAATCAGAATGCCAGAAACTCAATATTCCTGCTCGGGGTTGAAAAATTAATAATCTCGATTATTCTTAGCCGAAAAGGTGGGTTATTCATTACACGGCGGTGCTCTGAAAGAAAAGCGAGGCATATAATTTGTAATCCATGAAGGCAGAACGCCCAAACAGCATTTTATAATGACCGATGTGCGTCTGTAACTGTAAGGGAACTTACGAAGTCACTGCATTTTACCCATCTCAAGTTTTTTTATACCTAAAAAATTACACATGAAAGGAAATTTCGTCACGATTTTTTCCTTCTTATCATTGCCGTGAGTTTTCGCAGAAATTTTTTTTGGTTAATTAAATGCCATCATACCACAATTCTTTGGCCCGACTTGTTTGAACTTATAAACAGAGTTTTGTCTCTGATGTACAAAATATGATAGTTTGGGCGCAAGCGTCGTTTCTGCACTAAACACAGTGGTTGAATTTCAAAAACTCGACAATCGTCGCACAAAAATAACCAATGATAATTCTTTGTTATCTGATATTGGTATTTTTCAGGGTCAAAATTTTTCACGCCTTGATATTTTTTAGGGTTAAAAATGTTCATGCCTTGGTATTTTTAGGATCAAAAATTTTGACACCTTGGTATTTTTCAGGGTCAAAATTTTTCACGCCTTGATATTTTTTAGGGTTAAAAATGTTCATGCCTTGGTATTTTTAGGATCAAAAATTTTGACACCTTGGTATTTTTCAGGGTCAAAATTTTTCACGCCTTGATATTTTTTAGGGTCAAAAATGTTCATGCCTTGGTATTTTTAGGATCTAAAATTTTCACACCTTGATTTTTTAGGGTCAAAAGTTTTCTCACCTTGGTATTTTTAGCTAGGGTCAAAACTTTTTCACACCTTGGTATCTTTTAGGGTCAAAAATTTTAACTCCTTAATATTTTTAGGGTCAAAAATTTTCATGCCTTGATACTTTTTAGGGTATTTTTCACATTTCCCGACGAACACTCCAACCTTTTTACCCCTAAGTAACCCCTCCCCAAGGATGAAGATCTGCTCTCACTCTTATATTTAGTCAACAAAGTTTTTTTACCATGCTACAAACTGTCACTTGCAAATGAATTCTATTTGTTTATTTTCAACACCATCTCTGTACCAAATAATTACTAAAAGTTATCTCAATCTGTAATGGCGACACATCGAAGTTGCTCGCTGACGATTTTGAGCAGCATTTACCCTCCCCCCGGAGTGGGGTACTCCCTATACTGGGGTGATACGTATGACCGTCGTACTTTTAGGGGTGAAAATTATCGATCATTCCTGTATTTTTAGGGGTTTTTAAAAGAAATCGTGTGTTAAACCAGGAGCCTGGTGTTTTTCGGAAAATCGCGAAGCTTCTGGACTGCTTGCAGTCCCGTGTTTTAGCAAACGCGCGTACTCATAAGAAATTAACACGAAAGTCCCTTGGCGAACGCGCCTTTATTTACAGCATACTATGCACGTTCAACGCAACACGATAGGACTTTGTGCTGACCCGTTTGCAACCAAGGGAAAGTTTCAGCTTTCAATTGGTAATATAGGGTAATTTTAAAACCAAGAGGTATTTTTTAGGGTAGAGAGTTTTATCTCTTAATATTTTTGAGGGTATTTAGGGGACTTTTTCGACGGTCATCCCTACCCTTTTGACCCCGGCGTACCCCCGCCCCCCGGGCATTTGCCGCATAATTTCACATACAAAATGAAACTGTTCACACGACGGTAGATTTATTCATAATAGACTTATTTACACCAGTAACACATCACATACATATCCATATCGCTACAAGCACAACGTGGGAGTCAGCCACTTTATGTTTCAGTTTCAACGTTGCCTTCTGTAGCAAGTTCTTGAATGTTAGTCATAATGACAACAATTTTGTAGCTACAAAATGAATCTTGCTACTTCTCACTTTAATGAGTTTTATACTGGGAAAATCAAATCTACATTTTCACAACTGTTGACTTACGTGTTTCTGCAGAAACTGCGTGAGCTTTGGAGTAAAATATCATTCTTCCCCGCACATTGGGTAGTTGCTTTGAGCTTATCTCTTGCAGCCACAAGAAAGAAATCGGACTTATCTCGATTCTTATTAAATCCGTCTCTCTTATACTGTTTTTATACTACCTTGTTGGTTTCCCTTTAAAATCCTCGGAAAGTTGAACATAGACAATCTTGGTGAGCTTAAGGATTAAGAAATGAACAAGAATTTGAATCAATAACGCACCAAAACCCTTGTAAAAACCACCCAAACCTTCTTCGCGCCAAATCGTCCTGAAGCAATCTATCATGCCGTCGTAGTTTGTACAAAGAGGCACAACATCTTTGCCGCTATCAAGATTATCAATAATTGTCCGAGTCCCTTGAACGTACAGTCTATGCAGCACGGTTTCAAAGGGGTAAATCAGAATTTCTGGGATCATAAACCCAACAAAGTTTGCCGTCAGCTCAGGAAAATAAGTCTGTACAAGATCACGTGGTGGCTCTGGTTCGTCATCCTTCTTTTCTTGAATAGATTTTCCCTTATAAAGGCCGGCATTCCTCATGTGAACTAACACGAGGTGTTGGACTAAAGTCTCAAAGAGATACTTGATGAGGCCGTGAAGAACTGTGGGAAACACGATGGACCAGACTGGCAGCAGGCGGCCGTGGCGACCTAGGGACGACCGATTCCATCCGACAAGACGATACATGTTGTCTTTGATGCTTTCCAGGGCGCCCTTTTGATCTTTAATTCGCTCACTCTGACAAATTTGAAATAAAATATGTTACGCCAATGAGCTTTGTGTGTTTTGGTATTGCTCGGGATAAATGGAGATACTTGCCAGAAAGCAGGGTTCGTACACCTTCAAAGCCTAAAAAATCGAGGGTTTTCCAGGCTATATCTTTAATTTTTCCAGGGTTTTCCAGGACTTTTTAAACCCAGAATGAAAATACCAACGTTCAAAATCACCTGTTTAAACAACGTTTTAGTAATTAATGCCATGAAAATTTGTGTTAATTGGACTTAACATAACAACAACATGCAAAAATTAATTTTTAAGTTTTAGTTGTTACTTAAAACGAAAAACAATGCATCATTTGGGAAATCTAGTTTTTTCAAGAAGATTCTATGAAGTTTTCCAGGGCTTTTCCAGGGTTTTCCAGGATTTCCAGGGCCCGTACGAACCCTGAGAAAGTGGTTTGTAGAAACGATCTAGGCTTATAATATTATAGAACATTCTTCTCGACCGATGCACAAAACATTGAAACTCCCAAATCCACTAGTCAGTTTTCCCTCTCCCCACAAGGTTCAAAATGTAGATGTACAAAACTTTCCCCCTTAAAACAGTGAAACGTTCTCTGGCTGTAAAACGTTTAAAGGTTTGACACTATTGGAAGTCTACCAGCCATTATCTAGTTGGCAAGTGGGTTTTACTTTTTACATACAAGTCACAATGGCTAGTGGATATGCTTCAGCAGCTTTAGAAATTAAAATGTAGCAGTTTGTAACTTTCTTGCAAAACTTGCCAAGAAATACTTGTTACTTTATATTGTTATCACAATTTGTGTTCTAATATGTTAGCGGGTCATAAACAAGCCAAAATGTCTTTTCAATATCTTATTCTGTTCCAATACGGTAAATCAACAAAACGCATACAAATAATTTACTGTTCTATATTTCTAAATAGCACAAAAAACTGCCTTTGGATTAAATCTCAACATTAAAAGTCAGATAATGAAAGTGTTAAACCTATCTTATACTATGTCACAGTCATTAATCTTTTTTCATCATCAGCAAAACTTTCAACAGCACTATACTACCCACCACGTGAGAATAGAGAGCTGAAAAACTAACAAATGGGAAAAATTAAAAAAAAAAACATGACAGCACCTGTACAGTCTCAGCAAGGCTTGCAGCAGCAATGGGCATACTGACCACCAGACTAAGGCTGAAACACAACCAAGATTACACATCACATGAGTAAGCAGTTCTAAAGAATTTGAAGTTTCAAACAAGTATGACTTGGATAATAATGTAATCAATGTTAACAATAAATTATCGATAATACTAGCATATCCCAAGGCTATGATAATGCTGTGGATATTTCGGTTTGTGTAAATAGGCAAAGTGTAAAACATCTCTTGTCTGGTTCTCATCTGCACTACTTATCGACCTGACTTAGCCTGTAAATATCACTTGCTTTCTGTTCGAGAAAAAGGGAAAAACACATCGAGTGGCGAAGCAAGCAGCCAATCCATAACCTTTGGATGAATTTGAGCCAAAATTGGACAATGGTCTCTCTACCTTGATAAACATCATCATTCCAGGTTTGGCTTAAATTCTTCCAAAGGTTATGGATTGGCAGCAGGTTTTTAAATAATGCAAATTTGCCTGCAACCAAAGTGATGTCATCAGGTGAAAACAATAAATGTTAGTATCTTGAGAACTATAAAAGATTTTGACACAGTTTTTTCACCACTAAGTATTCCTCCACTGGCAAGGTCTATCCATCATGGTAATAAAATTTTTCATTTCATAGGCACTTTAATCAGTCCCAAAGGTTCTATACAATCTTGTAATAGCCAGCTACTATCAAATCTAAACCTCCAGTGGCCAGCGTTAATTTTTTGGTAGCACGGGCCATCTCAGGGGCGGATACAGGATTTTAAAAAGGGGGTTGGATATTCATGTCGAATCCAGCTCTAATGCCATTGTAAAAATGAGTGTTGGGTTTCTTCAACCCAGCAGGTTTTGCACATATTCTTTGCACACATATTTTGTGGGCCCTAAAGTCACTGATTAATTTTATCTGTAAACTTGCAAGTATTTTGCCTGTTTTGTCCAAGCTCAGTGACAATTTATCTTTTTGTTTTATTTTTTTGGGGTAGGGTACAAAAGGGGGTTGGAAATCCACCCAATCCGACCCCCTGTATCCACTCCTGCAAATATAGTTGGCATGCTCCAGCCCTGAAGAATATTAAAATTGTCACCATTTATTCATAGGGTCTGATACATTGAATAAAGATACAATAACACAAACATATTTATGATACAGTATTTACTTGACATTATTAGGCAAAATCTCTGACAACAGCGCTCATGAACAACTACATTGTTTTTAGTGCTCACTGCAGCACTTCAGTTTTCTTTTGACTTAAACTGAAAAGAACTTAAGAACAAGAAACAATTAAAAAAAAAGTTCAAGATTTTATCAGAATCAGAATAGCACCAACAGCTACAAAAATTACCTTAAAATTTACAATTTTAGCAGCTGGATTAAAACAGCTTCACCATATTAAGAGAACTGACATTAAAAGGACAATGATGATGAATGTTAAAGAATTTTAAATAACGAGAAAATACACCAGCAACTAAAAAACAAGAAACAATTCAATTTGCACTGCACCTCTTTAAAAGAAGATGGGCTCCAACATCTTTGTAGGAAGAATTTTTGTCTGGTTTTTCCCTAAAATAATTCGTACAGATTTTAATCATTTACAATGCTTTTTTACTGTAAATAGTCATTACTGTTGGATTGCAGTGGCAGTTTCCACTCTCGATGAATAAGTGGATTTCAGTGTTTACACAAAAAAAACATAAAAATCAAAATAACTCAAGAATTCAATAGAGTGTAGCACAGTTAGTAATCAGTCAGAGTTTTGGCTTGATACATTGGATACTGTTGGAGAAATGCACCTTTTAAAACTCCGAAATGGAGTTGAGGCAACTCTTGCCACCGAGTTTTTCCCATTAATAATTGAAGAGCCTTTAGAACAGAAAAGTGACATATTAAGTGACTAAATTGTATGAAATGTTAAATTCTCCCAACGGTTCTGGAGAGATAATGGGGATAATGTAGGGAGAATTGATGAGAACCTTATTAAAAATAAATAACTAATGGTCCTTATCCTGCTAAAAACAGTTTGACATGAACTAAAATCTTTAAAACCACTGCCTGAAAACCTACAAAATGACCACTCATTTTCTTTGTCTTTACAAGTAGATTCTGAAAATCCTCATTGCTTCAACAAATTCTCAAGTTTGTAATTTTGTCGAGATTTTTTGTGTTTGATTTTTAAAAATTTAGCAGGATATGGGTTAGTATGGGTTAGTTTGTTCTTAAATTCTGTGTTTAACTTACTGTGGCAGCTGAGTTACATTACTTATAGCTGCTTCAGAGAACAAGTTCACCGCACACACAATATAGGTACTCCCCAGACCCTTCCACAAAGGACTACACCCCTAAAGAAATAAAAGTTAGAAAAAGTTAGAAAAACAACAAATTATACACAGTACCTGTGTAGCAACTAACATACAACAGGGCTAATTTTTTGTCCTTTTTTATTGTGCCAAAGAATCTGGACAATAATCATTATACACTTAAATCTTTAACCCCTAAGAGTGCCAAATGATTAGCTTGTAAGTTCTCATAACTTATGTCCCTGTTTCTATGAGTAGTTTGGGAGAATTTGAAAATTCATCTTCCAAGGTTTTTGTGGATGATCAAATTTCATATTCTCAATACTAATCAGCTTGTTTTCTATTGTTAATGTTAGGAGAATTTAGATGTTGACCAATTGAAGCCTTAGGGGTTAAAGGGTTAATGTATAGTCCCAAGGGAACATTTAGGTTTGTTTCTGAGAGTCCAGATGTTTTTTAATGGGACAAAGTTGAGGGAAACATCAGGACATGAGGGATAAAAAAAACTACTTGTTTCCCAAAGGACTACAATTAAACATTAAGTCCTTTGTTATATATATACAGGGTTTTCATTAATGCAAGATATTGCGTCTTTTACGCAAAAAAATAATTTGCGACTCAAAAAATGAAATGCAAGCATCACTGGGACGCAGAAGATCGTGGGGATCAACAGGACATTATAGTGTAAAAATAACTTTTTGATAACAGAAAGATTATAGAGCAGAGCAGGTCATCTTTTCTTTTATGCAAGAGAAAGATAAATATCAGTTCAACTGGTGAGAGGATGCAACTTTTATATTGTGTTGATTGGTTGAATCTACAGTTCTTTTTCAATTATGTGTTGATTTGGTTGTAAATTGATTTGGTGTGACCCCTTAAAACTTGTTTTGGACCCCTTGTTTGAAAATGAAGGAGTCCCTGGGACTCCTCTTGAAAACTTCTACTGAAAACCCTGTGTATATATATTTAGACTTTTCCTTTGACTAATCATGTAGCAAAAAAAATCAAACAAAGATGCCAGGCAGGCAACAACTGTGCAATGGTATCCTGGTTGGGATACATTTGAATTTGATCATGGGCACTTGACAAAGAATCAACTAATCAAGGCTTGTTTTGTTGAATGAAAGTCTAGGTTCATAGGTCAACAATAGCTGTTTTAACAGTAAATATGGCTTGTAGAATAGTAGTAATCAAGGATCCGTCTAGTAAAATGTTGGAGAAAGAAGCGTAAACATCAATGACTGAAGCACAATGTCATCAAAATTAATGATGGCATGGGCGAGCCACCAAGCTACCAGAATTCAAATTAGATGAGACTGACATACCTTGGACTAGATAGATAAAAAAAGCCTGATGAAAACTGCTTAACAGCAGTTGGCATTATTCTTAAACCAGCGAGCAAACTCTGATTCTTGATTTAATTTATCACCTATCCCTCCCCTAAATCTAAACTTAACCTAAAACTAGTCTCTATCATGCTGAGGTGTAGATGAATAATTTCTGATTCTGAGAAACTATGTGACTGTGAGACCATTACCCTGGTTTAGGCTTGATCTAGTTATTAATAATTCTTTAGAACTTTTGTTCTTGCACTGAATTCTACCTGATTTCTCTCCAACTTGATTATAACTTGAAACACACTAAAGGGCAAGATGTGGTATCTCCTTGCGTTTTGATTCACCTGGGAAGCAAGAAGTTTACCAATAATTTAACACTCTGCCGCACTGCAAGAAATATTTATAACTAAAACATAGTAATAACAATGCAAACAATATTAGTATTAGTAATAATGGCATACAATGTCAGTAATAATGTTACTACATTATTACCCAAAAGTTTGATAAGCAAATACAATGATTTCAAATTAAGTACTGCATCATGTCTGTAAACCCTATGCAAAACCAATTTTGTTTGTACTTTGAAAGCATAAAATAAAAATGAATATTAAATTTATTAATTTACAAAATGTTGATGTAGAAAATTAATGATGGGCATTTACCACTCAATCAAACTCATTAAGTGATTTAGCTTTATCGAGATAAAACTTCAGAAAACTGATACTACAGAATTTATAAGTCAGAGTAATGATTGGAGATTTGTTCTTTGGTATCAGGATGCTTACAGTATATTATACCGACATTTAAAATAATATTTTTTTTTTAAAAAACCTGTGCATTTTACTGACTTACTGTACAAAATTATAGACTTACTCCCTTAAAACATGACAATGTAGGCAGTAGGCAAAAAAAGAAAATTGTTCCCTCTGTCCCTTCATCTTTCAATTAAAAAAGATTGTAAAGGCCGAGAAGAGTTCCATAGAAATAAAAAAAGCCTACTTTCAATTGGCTTTATTGAAATTCTGCAAACTCTGGATGTGAATAACAGTTTCCCCCACCCCCCACCCCATCCCTTCCACAACTTACATGTAGTACATTTTCTTTCTGTTTGTCAACAGTGTTCCCAACCCCTCCCCTCTGACAGTTAGTCAATTTCACTTCCACAACTTACATGCTAATACATTTTCTTTCTGTTGGTCAACAGTGTCCCCCTCCCCTCTGACAGTATGTCAATTCACTATGCTAATACATTTTCTTTCTGTTGGTCTTTTACTTTGCAAATATTTCTCAATTGCAACAATATCAACTATCAAGTTAAACCACTAAAAACTGATTCAAGGATTCAATAACCTTTAAGTAAGAATAGGTTCCAGCTCCTTGTCCATTTGCATGTGACCTACAGCTACAACAAGTAGCTATAGGCAAACCAGAAAACATACCAATACAATCATATACCATATTTCTCAGCGTATAAGTCAACACAGCATATTATAAGTCGATCCTAATTCTTGCCTTGAAATCTCTTACTTTTGCAATATTCCTGCATACAAGTCAACCCTTCAATTTAGAAGTATTTCATTCACAAGTTGTTCTCAACACACCATTGTCTCATTTTCAGAAAAGATGAAACTTACAGAGTGGGAACGAACTAACTTGATTTGACAAATAAAAGTGAAATGAACATGTTTTTCCCATGTGCTTTGTGGTTCCCGCGCAAATGTGTTTTATTATGTATTTTAGCATGTCTTGAATAAATAGAAAAACTGTCAACAATTACATCCAATGTAATTTTACGGTATGCTTGTGGAAACGAAACTAGCTTATTTTGCTAATACACCTGTATAAACAAATACATTTAAAACAAGTTATTTCTAGATGAAATTCCAGACGATTTGGTTGAAATTTTTAAGAACAAAATTTCATGACCTTCATAAAAGTTGAGGTTAATTTTTCGACCCATATTTTGGGTCTCAAAAATTGACTTATACGCTGAGAAATATGGTACTTTATGTAGGAGACAATGTACCTGGCACTGCCTTCTGAACACTGACAGTGGGTGAGTTAAGCACTGAGCTCCAAGCATACTGAAATAAATCAACCAAAAAGAAAATAATTATTATAAGTTACTATAATTTTATGTTAAGACTGAATCTTGTAACAATATTTTACAGAAAACTAATGCTAATAATAAAGATATGATTTTTCAATGACATTTTGTTGTTGTTCTCAAGTGGAATTTAAATAACTGAAATTACCTAATTTTTACATTACACAGTATGCTAAATTAAAAGGAAAAGCATCTACATGGAACATCTACAAGCTTTTTTGGCCAAATTTGTTCATGAAAAAAAAAACTTGCAGGAAGTAACTTTTATAACAGAAACATTTGTTTGTGACAAAACAGATGTCCAAATTCCTATGTTCATTCTCCACAAATTATGTGGGGCTTATGTTTGAAAACACTTTAATAGATGGGGAGAGTGCTTTTTAGAGAGGAGGAACTTTAAAAAGAAGGGCATTTAGTATCATTGACAAGACTCCATTTCAGGCTTCTCAAAACTGGCTGGCTGGCGGCTGAATGAGCCGCCTCTTTCAGTCATTTAGACGCCTCTAAAAGTTGCAAAACCACTTAAAGCTTTAACCTTCTTCTCCAGGTCATTTTGAGAACCCGGCATTTTCTGCACACACAAGAGGATTTGGGTTACAGATCCAAATCAATTTTGAAGAATATAAGCAATGACACTGCACAATAATTGATATTTGAACAGTTTTTAAAACTGTTCAAAAATCTCACTTCATTGAGCGAAAAATAGTTTCAGTTGTATCAATTTTTGTATTATAATTAAGCCCCAAAGGCCAAGCTTAATTTTTTTTCTCAAGGAGGGGGGGATGAGGGGTGGGCTTAACAAAATGGGGGGACTTATCAGAGGAGAGAGCTTACTGGAGAATAGATGGTGCTCTGATTTTTGGTTGAAACTCTAGTAGAATTTGGCAAATTTCTACAACTTTTGACATGCAAATTAATATTTCTGAACTTTTATAAGGTTGAACACTCACCTAGCAGTACCAACAGCAAAACCGACAATGCTTTGAGTGCTTTCTACAACATAATTATTGTATAAATTTCTGTAAGGAAACACTACACTTTTTCTAGAACTAGCTTTTTTAAATTGTTTTGTAAAATACCAGAACACAAGGTTTTTTGCAACACCAACTTTTTCCAATTCATAATTTGAACTTCCAGAAATACTAAACTCATGATTTAAATAAATTATTTGTGAACATTTTTTTCTTCTTTTTGCAACCTTTGAAATTGTTTTTTTAAAACATGGGGCTTTTGAGAAAAAGGCGTATGTGAGAATCCAGTCATGAGTGAACAAAAGTAGTATAAAAATTTTACTAAGAAACAGTTTCACAATATCTTCCAAATCTTAACACCTGTTAATTCACTATACATTTGTGGAATCAGCATTTTTGCAACAAAACTTATTGTGGCAAATAAGTTGCATTTTTAAACTTTATCACAAAAGTACTGTCTACTACAGGACTCAAGAAAATTTCATACAGTGGCTAATTTTTGATTCACTACTTTTATTCATTCAGATTGTCTGAAATACAGGTCTGAATAAACTGCCAAGTTTGTTTGGCTAAATTTCCTTACTCACCCATGCTTAATTATGCATACGAAACTGTTGATACTCAAGCCAAAATATCGGTGTTAAACCTCGCTTTATGAGCAACCAAAACCTCTCGAAATCACTGTTAGGGTTAGGAGTAATGGTTAGGGCAGAGGTAAGGATTATATCTTTTAATTCCCGAAATGAAAATGTGGAGTTTGGCAACCAGAAACTACACTAAAATGTGAAGTTTGGCGGCCATTACTGTATGCATAAGTAAGTATAGGTGAGTACGGAAATTTTACCGTGATAACAATAATAACAATAACAACAACAATAAAAACGATAGTAATAATGAGAATAGTTGAACGCAGTTCTGGACAACAGACTAGGCACTTTTTCTTTAACCCTTTGGTGACGGGCCCTTTAAATTTGGTTCGAATTCGAACCATGACGTAAGCAAGCCTTAAAACAAAG
>JAOBAT010138453.1:0-11763 GCA_026413305.1 Hydrozoanthus tunicans | reverse complement strand
TTCTAAAGTTTTATGATATTGAATATTAAAAGTTTGTCAGTATTTGTTCTCTCTCAGCACTTACTCACTAGCTAGAATTTTTTTAATTTTTGTGTCTCCAACACTCAGTTTCCTAACTGTACAATACTATATCTAAAAATGTATTTCGTGCACCTAAAGTTAGAACTAAACAACTCTATAAAATACCAGGGTAAAGCAAATTACAAGACGGTTCCCGTTGATATAAAAAATCCGGTTCCTTTACAGTTTTTTCGAAAGCAAGGAAACCTTAGTAGTCGAACAATACAGCTCTGTCTCTACCTAAAAAAATTCTTTATCTTTGCATTTAGGTTATTTATAAATTTCGTAAAATTTTTAGTCTCTAATATTTTTACCTTTGTCAACTTTAATGATGATATACGATTATTGCTAATCTTGTATACTCTGTAAATAACCTTGTAAATATTTTTCTTTACGATGTGTCCCTCATAAGTTGTTTATACTTTAAACAGTTACATTGAGGATGTCTCATCATGAACTTTTAAGCTCCAGGGTTCTATAAGGCATCCTTGGTAAAAAAAATATTTTTTTTTGTATTATCTTGTAATTACTGGTAATATTATTAATTTTTTTGGCAAATAAATGAATACTGAACAATGATAAAAAGTAGAAGTCAGTCGTCGATGACAAATATCAACTTCCCTGATCGCGACAGATCACAACTTGCGATCCGCCTTTTAATTAGCAGCCAAGTTGTCGTTACAGGAGGCCTGGGTCGTATCCTGGCCGGACCTTTACTTACAGAGATTTAATAATCTTATCGAGGACAAATTGCTGCTTTTGCTCACAGTTTTACAAACGATTAGACCGTCGCAACTTCTCGTGTAGGGTTTTTAAAACCTACACCGATTCTCTTGTCTTCCTAATCAAGGGATTCGAAAAGAAACCACAGCAGAAATCGAGACAAAGAATTGTGGGTAAACCCGGAATTGTTTGTCTCTTGGTACCTGTTACAAAAAACTACTGTATTAATGATGCAATTAATTACACTGGTGCTATGCTTTAAGAGGGAAATACCTATGAACTCCGAACAAAAGCACTGAAGGTAACGATCTCTATGGGTTTTAGAGCTAATTCTTTAAGCCGAGGCTTCTCGATTTCCAAAATTTTTGTTTCTAAAGTCTAAACAATACACTTTTTATGTATGGTATCTATTGAAATTGTGTACCGACCGTTTTTAATGATATTTTACTCTTTAATCTCAATAAAAAGGCGCCAAGGTACCTGAGTGGATGTAGGGCGAGAACTTCGACTGGGCTTTCAACTGGAATGCAGAAAATCCGAGGAATGCAGGAACAGTAACAAAATACTTCAGCTATACCTTAAATAGAAAGCTAACAAACCGAGCTATATTCTAAAGAAACAAGTGAAAGTAATAAATGTGCCGCCAAGAACAAGCTCGAGTACTAGTTTTATCATTGACGGTTTTTAATTATTACCTTAATCGCTATTCATTTATCGTTAGCACATTCGGTGTCACTTTTCTTTCTTCTTGCCATGATTATGGGTTATGATTACACTTTCCATCGATACATGGGAATATTATTTTTAAGTTTTGATATAGATAATTATGGTTTGCTTGAAATCTTGAACGCTTAAAAAGTTTATCATCGTATCATTCAAGTGTGATAGTCTTACTGCAAAACCACGTGCAAGGAAGTTGGAGTGTATTTAGAAAACTGTCATGTCACCCTTGAACTAGTTCACAAGTTCGACATCCGCTGGGTTGGGGTCGGGGTGTATATTGGCAAGCATGGAACCTGGAAGTTGTCAGCAACAACAGGCGACCATCGGCTTTTTCAGTTTGTCTCGTTCTGGTGTGATGCTCCAAAAAAAAATCCTTTTTCGCTTTAACTTTAATCAGCATTTATTGCGAAAACCATATCTACAACAGTTATAAAGAGCGGAAATTGAAGATAACGTAAAGACGCAAGTAAAAGCTTCTCCGCAAAGTTGTGGGACTAATATCTTTTTGTGTCAATCAATCTGAAAATACCACACTTCAACACTCTGCAATAAAGTTGCGATAAAAAGTTTCTCCATCCTCAAAGATTTACTACCCACCAAATCCGTTCATAAACTTTTCCCAGACTGCACCTAAAAACTCGTCAATCTGTTCTCTTATTTCTGTGTTTCTACGAATATCAAGTTCCTATCGCGGATTTGCAAAAACCAAGTATGCGAGTGACTATAGCTGCATTTTTCACCACGCGAATATTGGAAATTCTAAACACGAGAACACAGCATTCCATTTTGTTTGTAAATTTTTCTTTAAGTCTTTATCGGGCATGAGGCCACACTGTCTTAAAGGTTTTATGTTCTCAATTCTCAACAAAACTTACACCCGGCGCTGTATCAGCGAGCTGCCTGCGTGATTTAGTTAAACTTTCCTTACAGAAAAGGTCCACACTAGTATTACTGATCCACAAAAAGATGAACAGTCTTCCGGTACTTGTTCAGTTCCTGTAATTACTTAGAACCGTAATTAAGATGAATAGTTTGTCAATTATCTGTTTTCAGAATTTGCATAATTTGTTAAAAGTTACAAATCAATTCCTATTCGAGAGACCTCTACGCCACTATGATTTTTAAAAAAGTAAAAACACAAAGTGACAAACGCATTGGAAAAGAGCTTCCCAATAAATTGAAGAAATTATTTTTCTTTTCCTCTTTGTAGGATCTAGCAAAACTAATCTAGCAGGCAACTCTTAATGATTTTTAGGGTCAGTCAAATTTATAGTACAACCAGAAAGAAGTCAGTGCAACTGATCATGAAGAAACATAAAACAAGCGCGCGCGCTCTGTCAGATATAGAAACACGCGTGAATTTTTTTAGTTCACGAAAGAAGTGCTTAGAGAAAAACGAGCCGCAGGCGAGTTTTTCTTGCACTTCTTGAGTGAACTAAAAAAAATTCACAAGTGTTTCTTTATCTGACAGAGCTAGCGAGCGCGTTTTATATTTCTTTTATTAAATTAGCAACTCAAACAACTGAAAAACTGCAATTTGGATGAACGATATAATGTTCTCCTGACAAACGTACAGTGAAATGTCATTGGTCCGTGCGATCACGTGAGACAACCAAAGCTACTGCAAAACGAGACAATTTCGATCGAGACAAACTTTACAAAAGCGATCAAAATGTTCGTGTTTTTAAGTTGAAAATCTTTCGAATTCAAGTCTTACAGCTTTTAAAAACTCACTTAAAACTCGAAAGTCGCGTATCGTGTCACTGCTGCGGTGCAGAACCGGAGTTAAAAAACACCTGAACAGACCGAATGTTGCAGCCGTTAAACATTCCTGCTAAACCACGAACTTCGCCATGAACGAAGCTTGTGTTTGTGCTTGCTGACACATTTGCGTCGTTCTGTTGCTGTGTGAACTGCACTAGATTCTGGATCTGAGGATGCTATTGTGTCTGTTGGTGCTCTTCACTGCCTTCAAGTGATTGTGCTAGCGCATGGCTGCACTGGCGAAGCTGTTGTGGAGATGGCCTGTGGTGATAGTTTAGCAGACTTCTGGGGTCTTTGTGACCAGAAATATGGCAAATTTGAAAATCTTTCAACCCAGCTTCACCCCACACAGTAATTGCCGTGGCACGAACACAGTGGTTTGTGTAAACTTGGGACAAACCGGCCTCCAGGGAAATCTGTTTCATCATTTTCGCAACCGTGTGTTTACTCCCAGCGTTCGGTTTTCATACCAACAGGAATATTGGGCATCCGTGTTTCTCCAACCGCGTTTTGGAAACTGAAACAGAGCTTCACAGCTTGGATGGATTTTCGATAAGTACAATTTCAGGGCTTTGTACCCATCCGTTGGACTATCGGTGGCATACATTCTGGCAAGCTTTTCTGTGTTTGCTTTGGCTGCGAGGCCACCAGGATTGTTATTGGAAATTTCATCGTGGGCCATTTTTGCGTAGCTCTTACTGCATTCATCTTTAACAAATTTAAAGCTCGTCGTTTGAGATTTCTTTGACCCTCGTAGCCGCGACGGCATCAGTACAAAACAACATGAAACTATACGTTTCTCACAAGCGATAGTGGATGGGACAGTTGAAGTGCTGGACCGGTTTTCAGCAGGACCAGATCTGCAGGGGTGATTGCCTCTTTGTGTTTGACATTTTCTTCCGTGTTGCTGAACATTTTTTACCTTTGCGTTAAGCATGTTGTTGGATCGCTTAAATGTATCCGATGTCATCTTTATTCCCCTCTTGTAAGGTGGATTGTTGAGGTAGCTTTCGATACCAAAGCGGAACGATACTAGCGAACTGCGGCTATGTTCATCGCCGTTTGTTGTGCGTACCTCCGTGTAAAACTGACACAAAGCTTCATCGAGTTCTTCTTCTGACATTTCTTCCAATTTCTTCATCTTTTGAGTCTTCATCGAGCCCCATTCTGTAAGTATTTACATTTAGCTGTATCACTATCAATTTTTAACAAAGGTAAAATTTTTAGAAGTAAAATAAATGTTTACATTCCGAAAATAAAAGCTAGTGCAGTGTTTTGTTTGTTTTGATCTCAGTTTGTGTGTAGTTGCATAACGCTAACTTGATTTAACTAAAAAAATTATAAAACCACTGTGGAGAACAGTTTCGAAATTCGCTATGCTATTTGGGTTTTTTGGTAGTGAAAATTTACCTGTGAACAGTGACACGACCTATTTCGTGCTGTGTTTCGTGCGTTTTGCCTCGCTCTCTGCCAACAAATCGTCCCTTTCCTCTTCCGTAGTTTCAACGAAGCGCCGTTTTTGGGTAATGGGACGTTTTTTGATTAAACTGAAACTCAAGCTCGTACTTTGGAAAATCTTCCGCTTCCAACATTTTTGTTTTGAGAAAAAAATAATCTCAGCGATAGAGTTCATGTGCACACGTCATGCAGATGGACTATGTACAAACTTATAACTCACCTGCAGAACCAATCAGAGCGCGCGTTATATCAGGTTTATTCTATAAAGGTAGATAAAAGGCAGCACCATAACTACCGAGACACGTGCTTTAATTAGTAAGAATCGCAGTCAGGCATTTGTTTATGGTGGGGAGAATGTTTACAACGTTACAAGTTTTCTGTATTCAACTCAAACAAGTTACACAAGGTTTGTGTCTTTTAATCAAGACGATGGATAAAATTCAGCTCTTATGATATCCTTAAGTCTGCAGAATGTTCCTTGCCTAATGACCCAGGCTACACTGACCTCCTAAACAGCCACTGACAGGCGTTCCTGAGCCGTCGTACAAGAAACGAAAAGCCGACTTAAGTTGGTCATTTTTATTGTGAAAATGGTTTCTCAAAACAAAAAATTCAATACCTATATTTCCACAACGTTATACAATTTAATAGTTGCGAGAAAAATGTCTATTATTCTTCAATTTTCCTTTAACTAAGCTCTTTCTCGAGCTCTTGACCAACAGAATTTATTTGTAGAACTCATCTTCATTAATCATAGTGTGTGTTGCTTTACTCCCACCGGACAGGACTTTAAGAAAACCCCACTTTGCATTTAATTCACTACATCAGCAGACGCACAGTTTAACATATTTTTTGGAGAAACTCCAATAGAAGTTCATCCATTTATTGGTTGTTTATTTATAACATTTTTTGATAAGCAAAAACGTCTCTACAAAAAGAATCAATTTTAGTTGATAATGCATTATGATGCATCTCTACAATGTTCCTTGCACGTGCGAACACAAAAAAGTTTCCAACGCTTTTCATGTCTCAAAGAATAGTGTCCCATACGTCAATTTCACTTTCGTTCCAGATATCTTCAAGGCGTCTCTTCAACTCTCGTGCAGTCGGTCTGGAGCGAACGTCTCTGTTAAAACATGTTTCCATCACGCGATGTATCTGAATTATCAAATACAAACACAATGAGCTAAAAAGCACACGTGTACACATACATTAAACGTTAACTTAAATAAACTAAATGTTATCACAAGTATACTACAAACTGAACTGCAGAACATACAAAGAAAAGTTTTCTGCTTAAATTTAAGTTGTTCTTAAGAAAGATATAAGTTGATTAACCTTGTGTTAAGACTTCCTTTATTATCGAAGGGGTGAAAAAACCATGGTGCAAAGTGGATATTAACAAAGGGAATGTTTAATCTGACTAAATAACGAAATGGAGATAGACTTCATATTTAACAATATGGCGAAATATTGTTTTCCACTTATTGGTTTGCTTCAATTTTGTACATCAAAGTCGCTGAAATAAGAAGGCTACAGTTATATTCTCCGACTTACTTTTTGATAAAACGGTTTCGTTTATGAAGCATATTCATTAAATGAGCTGCATATGCTTTTTTGTGTTTTTTACTCTCGAAATCAAAAAAAGAATGGACTTAACGCCACTTCACATCTTACTTACCTCCTTGCAGGAGTTGCCATCAGCGCAATGCCCTATCAAGCTTGCCAATAAGAGACCAAACTGGAAGAGATTTAACGCCACTTCACATCTTACTTACCTCCTTGCAGGAGTTGCTATCAGCGCAATGGCCAATCAAGCTTGCCAATAAGAGACCAAACTGGAAGATATTCTTGCCAACCAGATCCTGGTACGTTTCTTCCGAAGTACAAGCCATGATTCTTTCGGTCAAAACAACGACATCGGAAAAACTACCAAGGACTGCCGTTATTGGCGGAATCTGTAGATAAAGAAAATGCTGTTTTCAAAACTACCATACTAATGTTTGATTTGCTGCTCGATATTTCTATTTTTTCGAGTTAAGCTCTTTTGAAGGACACGAAACTAATGTATCCAAAAAACACGCGGATGCGAGTATGAGATAAAAACAAAAATAGAAAAAGGAATAAGTCAACAATGCTTTAACTTTGAGGGATTAAAAATTCGTTGAGGCAACTTTTTATACCCAAAAAGTAATGATATGTATCGTCATGCTAGATACGACACTCTTTCAAACGGTTATAAAATATATATATAGCTGCAACTCAAGTTTATTTTTTTATCAAAAGAATCTTTTAGATCTAAAAGAGCTAAACATGCAAGAAGTTTAAAGTATAAATCTGAGCTAAGGTTTTTTTAATCTTATGAAAAAATCTATGGCTTCTGCAACCTTCCGGGAAAACGAAATACAAAGCGAAATATTGACCGAGAAAATACTTAGTCACATGACCGTTAACGTCATTATTTGCACGTATGCGTTCTTCACATTTGAAAATTGTCAGCCGTCTAAATTCGGCTTCCGAGTTTCCCCAGCAGGATTGCGAATATACCTAAATTTGTTTTTAAGGGGTTATTACAAATTGCGACGCTATTACAAATTGCAACAGTACATGTATACCCTCTGTCCTATTTTTGTTATTTGTGCCAGTTAACACTACTAACAGCCGTCACTTACCCTTGCACTTCGTCCAATTAAAATATTGGAGCTCTTGATGTTATTATGAATGATACAGTGCATTTCTAGAAACTCGATTGCGGAGATGATATCCATTGCAATTACACACACTGTGTCAAACGTCATAGAGCTCGAGTAGAAATCTTGCAAGCTGGTACTTGATACGAATTCGTAACCAATAAGTCTGAAACACAATGGTATACGCGAGAAAGATTAATTTTTTACTAGTTGCGCTAAAGTTGTGCTGCCAATGTCGACACATTTCACTAAATAGATTTCCATTAGCCAAGAAGTGAAATACATACAGCGAGTTCTTCTTGAGAGCTGGAAGTTTTCGTCCCTTCGAAGTCTCAAGGGTAACTTGTTCTCCTAAAGGTCAAAGCAATCAGCACAATAAGTTTTATAACAGTGAAAATAAAAAAAACCGATAATGATTAGGGACAACTAAGACAATTTTAATTGACACTGAGAATACCAATGAATCAAAAAAAGCCGATGAAAATGACTGAAAGTGACAAGAATAAGTTCAAGTTTAACTAAGATCAGTACCAGAAACCAAAACAAACTGAACCAAGAACAAAGTTATTTAAGGTTAGCTCTTTTAAAAGCAATTTTTTATTTTCATTTTTTGATGGAATGCGAATAGTGAAAGGTGAAACCTTATTTAAAATGTAAACTCTACAATAAGGTCTTTTAAAGAAGGTTTTAGCTAAACTTATACAACATCAATGCGGCAAGTTACTGAAGGTCTTTAGAAGTGAAGTCCTCTCTAACTTCCGTTAAGAAAGTAAATTTTGTGTCTTGGAGGCACGAGAACAAATTTATCTGGTAGAATTTACGGAGAATCGGTATTGTTCTTAATCTATTGTCAGAAACGTTGCTCCAGTCTTGTGTCTGTCGTCGTTTGCAGATTACTTGCAATAAATCCTATCTGTACAAACCTCTACAGTGCCAAGCATATTTCAGAAGATTTTGATGGCCACCAGATTTGTTGAGTCGCAGGTTAAAGTCAACCTCCTTTTTCCAAGCGTCCTCTCTCGCCTTAGTAAAGTGTTTCAGTAACCTCATGCATGTATAGTCAGGTGATTGGCACCAAGCCAGGATGTAGCCCTACAAAGCAAAAAGAGCATATCACTCTTCATTTTCTATCATAAATTTTTCTAAATAACTGAAATAGAATGTGACCGTTCCCTCCAAGACTGCGGTGGCAAAAGTCTTTTCGTCTGCAGATCGAGTGAGGAGTCCTGCAAAGTTTATTTTTATAAAGGTAATGTTGATCATTTCTGGCCAACTCTTGATTAATGTATTTTCCTGTATACTGGTATATTCATTCAAACGAACTTTGTATCATCATCTAAAAGGGAATGCGGAAGATAAAGTTGCGTAAGAGATAACTCTAAGGTACAAACATGGGAAGCCATCTGCCCTAAGTGTATTGTCACGTGATGTCTGAACAAACCAGCTAGCTGATGTTATATATTTTAAGAACTTTTTTAAAAGAACTTTTTAAATTTCAGGCTCCAAGTAACTGTAAGTTTTTGTGGCGAACCTGTCATATAGAATGTTTTTTTCTTTTTGTAATTTTTTGGAAGCGAAGCAAAACAAATAAACAAACACGTCGCGTGTGGTGATGTCATTTAAAGAAACTTGAGCAGTAGCTACTTACAACAGTAGAGCTGACTTCCGTTTGGAAGATTTGCGGGATCTCTATCAGCTTCAAGTTGTTCTCTGAGTTATCAATCACAGGTGAAGCAAGATGATCGTTCTCTGCGACTTGGGACAATGGAATTGATGTGGTAAAGCTAGCAGCAGAAGTGCGGCAATCAGTGTTGAGTAACCCTACGTCCAGAAACATTGCTGTGGTGCCTGCTCGAGTTACTGAATAAAAGAAAAACGTAAATTTATCAAAAAGAGCCGTCTTCTTTTTTTCTTGTTTTGATAGCTGAATCTGGCATTTGAATAGCTTTAGATATAAGAAACAGATATTATCGAAGAAACTTTATATTCTAAAATATGTTAATCTCATTCAATTTTATGATGCAGTA
This sequence comes from Hydrozoanthus tunicans, assembly GCA_026413305.1. Lineage (NCBI taxonomy): Eukaryota > Metazoa > Cnidaria > Anthozoa > Zoantharia > Hydrozoanthidae > Hydrozoanthus > Hydrozoanthus tunicans. The sequence goes on along the minus strand of JAOBAT010138453.1, from coordinate 2,318 downwards.
CTTATTCGTATTTGACTATCACAGCAATAAATTGCCAACTGTTTCAAAAAGTGCTTCAAACCTATCTCAAACACATGAAAACATTATAACTAATAATGGAAAATTTAGTTTAAAGTTTCGAGAGGCCTTAATGGGTAATCCGCTTAAGTTGATGTAGAAGTCATCCAAACATTAGAAACGCCGTGTTTAATGAGTAAATTGTCAAGTTTGCTTTCTTTATTGAAAAAAAGAAAAGGTAACAGAAATCAAATAGGAGATACTTTCTACTTTACCTTTGTTTCTTCTGGAACCTGCCTGGTGCATTATCTTTTTCAGCGATTGCTGTTTTGTTTTTAAAGTTCTTTGGACGTTTGGTGATGAAAACGTGTACAGAAATGGATTTATCGAGGAGTTGATGGGAAGAACAAACACTGCAATCCACACATAAGCGACTTTCTCTGGATCGTGGAATTTTCCCAGCAACGAAAGGATCCCAATTATTATGACAGGCATCCAACAACAGAAATCTGTCGTTATGATGAACATCATCCTCCGTGCCATTGCCGATTCTCTGTTCATGTTTGTTGATCGAACACCTGCTGATATTCTTTTCACCGTCAAAAACATTACGATATATGCAAGGAGAATGAACATGAATGATGCAAAATTTAATACAATGAAAATGGCAACCGAGTACTCCCATCCCGCTATTTTTTTCGCAGACAATTGTAAAGGAAGACAAACTGCCGATCGACCATAATATCCCGTGTTGCGTTTGTTGTCATAAAAGTAATCAATTCCAAAAGTTGGTAATACTGAAATCAAAAGACCAAAACACCAGATTAGGCACATGATAATATTTGCTCCTTTTCGATGGATTCGCTTGAAGCTGAACGGGAAAACGATGCAAATTAACCTGTCAGCGGTAATCAGCGTCAGGATGAGCACGGACACTTCACTGGACAACATTGATACAGCTCCGGCAAACTTGCACATGAAACTGGATCTCCAGTCTATATCGTGCTTGAAGTACTCCCCTTGCCATTGGGCGTCCTTTGATGCTATAATCAACATGTAGACCCCCATCAAAAAATCAGAAACAGCCAGGTTGGTAAGAAAAAATGAATGAACTCTATTGTCCTCGGTAACAACCAACCGAAGGATGATCACAAACAGATTACCGACACACGCGGAGAGCCCGAGTATCCAGACACACACTTGTAGAGCCTTGTTCTTCATCAGATCGGCACAGTTTGAGAAATGATCTTTTGGTGAAATACAGTTCACTGACGGCACGGCCTTTGATGCGTAACAACACATTATAAAGCTGTCCAGATGCCTGTAACAGAGGTAAAAGGTAAAGATACAGTAGTAGTAGTTGTTGTTGTTCGTTTAAACAAAGATACAATTATTTCAGTTCACTGAATTGAAAACAATACCAAATGGCAAACGAGACTTCTAATCACTTTGCAACTTTAATGTTTTTATCTTGACAAAAAGTGTTGAAGGGAACAACGAAGCTCCAGCTCTGTCTAGAACTGCGACATTTTTAGTATCCATAGTTCTGGGTCATGATTTGAACTTTGGCTGAACTTAGTTCTTTCTTTTGTTGCTTATTTAAAAGAAAAGTTGTTTTCATTTTCTTAAGTTTGGTCCAAGATGACAGCTGACTCAAAGAGTCGGAAAGATTTCGTCTTTCTCTCAACCATTCCTTGTCACTGTTCATAAATTACTAAAGGGAAAGCAATCAATATAAAGGGAAATAAATATTGGAGCTTTTCGTGTTATGTTTCTGATTAAGTACTTACTCACTTAAATACTTACAAGTACTCCAGACCTCCCAGACTATGAAACGTATCGTCAGCAATGCCTATTATGGGATTATCTTCAAGATATCTGTTAGGTAAAAAAACAGTAGAAATATCAAAAGCATTTCAACGGGGTTAGGTTCTTTGATATATTTTTTAGGTTCGGCAAAACGGTTACAGAGCTTTGGTAATTTGCCTTTACTGTAATAGATTGACTAAAGTAACTCAAGTTGTGCAAGTCTTTTCAATTTAGAAAAATTGAGGAAAACGAAATAACTGCCTCAAGATATTTCTTTTTAATTGTTGTCATTAGAAGTCTTATTTCAGGTTAAACTACCTAGAACCTCGTAAAAAAAATCGCGAAAGAATCTTATTGCAAAGAGAAACCGGTAACGTGCTGCCCGATTGACTATTCCATAAAAAGTAAGCGGCTGTACACCTTACCGGGGAGTTTTGTTTTTTGATAAACCCCCCTTGTGTCCTGGCGCTTCATTCTGACGCGGTCCCGAGGGAATCGGTGATGGTGATATT
>JAOBAT010138442.1:0-11763 GCA_026413305.1 Hydrozoanthus tunicans | reverse complement strand
TATGTGCCGCCACCCACCACCTCCCTCGACAAAATTGGGTTCCTTAAAAATACCATTGTTTTGACTTCTTCCCTAATGTGCGATATTATGATTTTTAGGACTATCTGACCGATCTGTGCGGTTAGCTCGTCAAAAATGTACTTCTGGCCGAAAAATCACTTTTAGCTCGATTTAGGTCGGATCTGTCCCTAATGTGCGATATTATGATTTCTATTCCTATATGACCGATCTAAGCGGTCAGCTCGCCAAAAATGTATTTTTGGCCGAAAAATCACTTTTGGCTCGATTTAGGTCGGATCTTGCCAAATGTGCGGAAATGTGGTTTTTAGGCCTATCTGACTGATCTGTGCTGTCAGTTGACTAGAAATGGATTTTTGTCCGAAAAATCACTTTTGGTCGAGTTAGTCTGGATCTCGCCCAAATGTGCGGAAATGTTATTGCTAAGCCTATCTGACCGATCCATGCGGTGAGTTCGGCAGAAATGCGTTCTTGGGCGAAAAGTCACTTTTAGGTCGATTTATCTCGGATCCGGCACAAATGTGTGGATATGTGACTTTTAGGCATATCTGAGCGATCTGTGCGGTCAGTTTGCCAGAAATCGATTTTTGGCCAAAAGATCACTCAGTTGGGTCGATTTTGCTCGAATCTCGACTAAATGTGCGGACTGTGATTTCTTGGCCTACTGACCGATCTTTGCGGTCAGATCACCGAAAATGCATTTTTGGCCAAAAAGTCAATTTTGGTCGATTTAGCTTGGACCTGGCTTGTGATTTCTAGGACTATCTGACCGATCTGTGCGGTCAGTTCGCCAGAAATGCATTTTTGGCCGAAAAATCACTTTTGGTTCGATTTAGCTCGGATCTGGCCGAATTATGCGGAGAAGTGGTTGCTTGGTCTATCTAACCGATCTGTGCGGTCAGTTTGCCAGAAATGCATTTTCGGCTGAAAAATCACTTTTGGGTTGATTTAGCTCGGATCTGGCCCAAATGTGCGGAAATAGGATTCCTAGGACTATCTGACCGATCTGTGCGGTTAGCTCGCCAAAAATGAGTTTTCGACCGAAAAATCACTTTTGGGTCGATTTAGCTCGGATCTTGCCCAAATGTGCGGAAATGTGGTTTTTAGGCCTATCTGACCGATCTGTGCTGTCGGTTGACCAGAAATGGATTTTTGGCCGAAAAATCACTTTTGGTCGATTTAGCTTGAACCTGGCAGGGATTTGCGGGAATGCGATTTCTACGCTTCTTTAGCGATCTGTGCGGTTAGTTCGCAAGAAATGCATTTTTTGGCCGAAAAATCACTTTTGGGTCGATTTACTCGTATCTGGGGCAAATATGGGGAAATGTGGTTTTTGGGCCAATGTAACCGACCTGTGCTACAGTTGACCAGAAATGGATTCTTAGCCGAAAAGTCGCTTTTGGTCGATTTAGGTTGGACCTGACAGAAATGTGCGGAAATGTGATTTCTAGGCCTATCTGACCGATCTGTGCGGTCAGTTCGCCAGAATGGCATTTTTAGCCGAAAAATCAATTTTTGAGATCTGCCTTGTAGGAAGGCCGCGATCCAGCGAGTGAGAGAAGGGACGAGGCAAAACCCTTTCAGCTTTAAAATCAATATTTGGTGGTCGATCATATCAAACTCCAGATTCGGTGGAGGTCATATTTCAGAGGGACCCCCCTCCCTAGGTTAAGTCGAAAGTATGACCTTGACTGATTCGAACGAAAACACTTGCCAAATGTTCCTTAGATTTTTCTATGTCCATACTGACGTTCCGACGTGATTCGGACTTGGTCCCTAGTGACTGTGAGGTGATGAAGTACCGAAAAAGACTCTTTTTTCGCGCTAAAAGCCAGTTATGACCTCAACCAAAGTGCACGAAATCAAATAAAAAATTGCACTGAGTAGGCTGCTGCGTCATTTGCACGCGGTCCCGGGGAATCGGTGGAGGTGATATTCTAGGGGTACCCCCCCCTCCCTAGGCCAGAAGTGCACGAAATCAATTAAAAAGTCGCGTTGAGGGATTCCGTAGCCTCCTTTGTCATTTGGACGCACTCCCGAGAAAATTGGTGGAGGTGATTATTTAGGGGTAACCCCCCCCCCCCTTTCTAGGTTATATCGAAAATATGACCCTCATCAATTCGAACGAAAACGCTTGCAAAATGTTAATTAGATTTTTTATGTCCATAATGACATTACAACGTGATTGGGACGTGGTCGCTAGGAACTATGAGGTGTTAAAATATCAAAAAAGCCCACTTTTTGGGCTAACAAAACGGTTCTGACGGCACCCAAATTGCACGGAATCAAATAAAAAGTGGCGCTAAAGGACCCTATAGGCCTGCTGCTTCATTCTGACGTCGTCCCGAGTTAATCGGCGAAAGTGATATTCTAGGGGTACCCCCTCTCTAAGATATTTCGAACATATGACTTTCACCGATACGAACGAAAACACTTGGAAAATGTTCAAAAAGGTTTTTGTGTAAGTCCTGACCATTCCGACGTGATTCGGACGTGGACCCTACTGACTATGAGGTGTTAAAGTACCAAAAAAGCCCACTTTTTGGGCTAACAAAACGGTTCTGACGGCACCCAAAGTGCACGGAATCAATTAAAAAGTGGTGCTAAAGGACCCTAGAAGCCTGCTGCTTCATTCTGACGTGTTCCCGAGGGAATCGGAGAAGGTGTCGTTTTAGGGGTACCCACCTCCCTAGGTTATGTCGAACATATGACTTTTACCGATTCGAACAAAAACACTTTAAAAATTTTCCTCAAAATTTTTCTATGCAAATCCTGACCATTCCGACGTGATTTTGACGTGGTCCCAAGGGACTATGAGGTGTTAAAATACCAAAAAAGCCCCCCTTTTTGGGCTAACAAAACGGTTCTGATGTCACCAAAAGTGCACAGAATAAATTAAAAAGTGATGCTAAGGAACCCTTGCGGCCTGCTGCTTCATTCTGACGTGGTCCCAAGTGAATCAGAGAAGGTGATATTTTAGGGGCACTCCCTCCTTAATTAATTTTGAACATTGCAAACGGCGCCGCAATTTTAATTGCTTATAAATTTTTTAGAAAATCCAGAAATCAAAAATGCAACTCCATCAATCGATGAAGAATATCCCTTTAGGGTAGTTGTGGGAAGTTTCATTGCGATATTTTGCGAAATGACGGATCTTTATCTCTTTTATTCGGCTTTGGCTATGCAAATTAATTCTGAATATTGGCCTTGACTTTGAAGAACGGTGCATTCTGAAATTGCTTGTAAATTTTTTAAAGAACTAAAAAACAAAAATCTTACTCCGTCAATCGATAGGGAATACCCCTTAGGACCGTTGTGGGAAGTTTTATAGCGATATAATGCGAATTGACGAGCCTTACGGTTTTTTCAAGTTACACCGCCCCTGTACCCCTTACACCGTACATTGCCCCGAGGCAATGGTTTTTGCTGTCATAACATAGTTTTTAGTGCAGGTACATTTAAAAAAATAGATTAATTTGTTGCCTTTTATACATGTTATCTGTTTATTCCAACTATCTTTCTCACCCCTTTCCCACCTCTCTTGTCTAGCCCAAAAGGCAACTTATAAACTCATTGAATTGTTCTAGGACGCATTACAGTAAAGGAACAAAATTAAACTACCTGCATGTTTAATTTAGACGTATTCGCTTTCGTATCAAAGCATAAATAAACATAATCATATAAGGCAAGTTTAACCCTCAACATAAAGTGACTAAGTATATACAACGGACAGTTCTTAGTTCTCATTCTAGTTATAATTACCTGCTTTTGTTAACTAAGGCAACCGCGCGTGTTGATGGTATGTGTAAGAAAGATTTAAATCTTAAAAAGAGAAATGTTACAAATCTACTCTTTTTGTTCCATTGTGTGTTGAGGTGAAAAAAATTTTGTTGTACCCGATCAACACTGAACAATCAGGCACAATTTGGAGAATCACGAGCAGTGCTTGATTTCCTAAAAAGGAAGAGCGGGTTGGTTGTAGTGTGCCAAAGATTTTCAGTTCGGTTTCTGACTCTGTGCTTGAACAGAGCTCACGCGACCTCTCTAGTCACTTATTATCATCGTTACCACATTCTATTTCCTTGATAATTTTATTTGGGCAACCAAATATCCGCAGGAACTTCCTAATCAGTTAACTTATTATCTTTTATCGCTTTCCGACCTTTATTCGTGTAAATGAGACCGGACGTCGATGCAAGTACGTTAAATGGATGTTACATCTTTGAGTTTCTTTATTTTCTAGAACCGACTAGGTTGTTTTCTTCTGTTGTGAGTTCCGGCTCGGTTCTCGGTTTTAATTTGCAATGAGTTGGGGACTGCCTTGATCCTTGATGTATATTGAACTTAAACGCAAAAAGCCTTCAGTTGATTCTAAAACGTAAGAAAGCTGTGGTGAAATTCGGCATATGGATGAATCAACAACTGAAGGCGATTGATTATACGATATTGTTCAGCGACTTACCTTTGCGAAGAATATAAAGCCGGGTATTACAAAAAATGCTTTCAAAATATTAATTTGACGTGTCTTACGTACCGCTCCTTAACCCCATTCACGAGGATATTAACACAGCAACTAAAAATAATCCAAGGGCTCTAAGGGCTATGTCATCCGGTTTCACCTATGCGGCTCCTAACTCCTTTAGTAGTTTGGTTGTCAGACATTTACCTGTCTTTAAAGCGAGAAGAATAAGATCAGGATCATCTATTAAACTTTCTTTAGACTGAACAGATTATTAATAACGCCTGTCCTTTTAATGCTGCTCTCCGATGCGTATTTGATAGAGTACAATGAATAGTTTCGTCTAGAAATAATGGCAATTTCTTGCTTTATTAGAACCAAATAAAAGTTGAAATCTGAAAAGCCAAATTTTTATAATATACAAAACAACACAGGCGGCCCAGGCCGTAATAGCGATCTTGAATACATTCAAATTAAATACGATGCAATTAAGTATGCAACGGTCGGTGGCTCAGTATAGTAGCACGAAAGTCGAATCGCGAAAGCTACAATAATTATAAAGTGATAATGAAAGAAAATGATAACATTATCTTAGTCTCATTTATTAGAGTTTGTATTGTCGATCTGGGGCTCCAGAACGCTGAACTTGAGCTTTTTCGAAGAACAGAACATACTACTGTGTGATATATATATATAAAGTATATAATTTATATAAAAATTATATCACACAGTAGTCTGTTCCTTGAATGTATTCATGATCGCTATTACGGCCTGGGCCGCCTGTGCAAAACAATAACGCTTTGCAGTCAAAGAACCATGGAGCCGATGCATTACGCATCATTTCAAGCTACATTTGTTAAAAATTTGTCCAACCGGCAAATAAAACTTTTATTTGTCTGCACGAGATGGCAGATCGTTTGGTTCCGGTGTACACTGGAATGAAAACAAAAACACTGCTGAACAAAATAATAAACGTTTGTACAAACAATTTAGATTACTGTGAATATAGGAAGACGAGCCGGATGAGAAATTTTGGTATGTTTTGTTTGTGTGCTCATCCGACCATAACTATTCACGAACATCTACTAGACCGTTTGAGGGAAGTAAGAAAAACATTCCAGGGTAAAACTATAAATTTTATAGGCTGTTTACATTCATTTCAGGGACTGCTTTAAACCGTTATTACTTTCGAGGGCTAATTTAATTTCACGGGAGCAACCTGAAACTTGTATTGGGACATTCACGCATAATGTCACAGGTTGTTTGCACGTGATCGTGACAAAAACCACAATAAGCACTAAAGTCTGAAGGCGTTGTCTTGACCTGAAAAGGCCAGTAGCAGCAGAAAAGTAATAGAGGCTCTGAATAGTTCCACTCGATACCGACGAACACGAACAATCCCGCAAACATTCTACTGTAATGTTTAAAACTCCAGGTCGGATCGAAGGTCAATCGGATGCACATTGTACAAACAAATAAATTAATCACCAAAATGTCGCCGTTTCTCAGCGCTGGCCATAAGGAACGCGGGCTCTGGGAACGAGATTGCGCCCCCTCACGATATGTCATCCATTGCACATGCATGCAATCGGATGACATAATAACGAAACTAAACATAGTTGCAAAAAAGACTATCAAGTTGTTTGTTAAAAGACTAACTAAAATTGAGACTGAGAATCTTGACAGAACTGATAAACTTGATTAATTTGACTATAAATTCGCTCGAGTTTTTTGAACAGGTCTTGTGGTTTGCTAAATAAGCATGCTAACATAAAATAGTCACAGTGGATTCCCCAAATTGATTCCCGGTACCAATGTAACCTCCAATTAAAAACAGACTGAACATTTGTAACCACCCGGCAATGGCAGTATACTGAAACTCTGAAACGCTCGAGCTCCAATATTAAACGACTGTCCAAAAGGTTCTTTATGTGAATATATTGGTTTCGCTTTCAGAAAACCAATATAGCTAAACTCTTTGTTAAAACCTTACAAAAGCCTGTACAACTGTTCAGCTTGGTTTGCTAGCGTATGATCGATTTTTCGTTTAGGTTGTCTTCCACAGTAAACTACCAATGGTTGTAACTTGGAAGCTGTGTTTGAGAGCTGCATGGCTTTTTATTCTGGTCGGATTGGCTTCTAAACCAGGTATATATGATCGTTTTCTATGCCTTCCTTACTTTTTATTATATCCGTATTGACAGTATACCAAAAAGCTTGCTGAACAGTACACAATTTGAAGCAAAGATTTAACTCTCGGAAGATTGTTCTGTTCAAGTTTTCTAAAGACAAATTATGTTTTCTCTTGCCTTTCGTAAAATCTAAATTTACTCAATAGATTTCCTAGTTACCAGCGAAGCAGGGAGTATTAACTGAGTTTATACTCCTTAGCACTGCGTACTTTCGATTAAGAGTTTTGTGTTTATTTCCGCCTTCGGACATGAATTAAATTCAAGGTAGACTGATAGTTGCTTATCGTCAAATAAAGTAGCTATTACCATTTGTGAGCATAAACTTTGATTTGTCTTTGGGCGTTCTTCGCTTTATGGTAAGAATGAGGAAAAACCACGGATCATGTCTATATCGTCAAAAAGGTCTGTTGAAATGTGTGTTGCTGACATTCTTCATAACAATCTTCTAGAACAAGACGCCGTTTAGGCGTGAAATCGGGCTTTCTATAGGTTCAACTAGACGTTGAAACTTGGGGTACAGTCATTTCTGCTGGAATTTTGCGAAAATGTTATAATATTATTCAATTCTATAATCTATGTTTATTAGCCGGCATTTAGCCTTAGAACTCCTCTACGCTTTTTACTATATGTGTATTCGCGGATGATGCCGTAGATCGGCGAATAAACTCGGAACATTCATAAAAGAACTTTTAATTATCACCAATATTTTAGCAGTAGCTCCAGGCCCAAACTGAATTCTAATTTTTTCAAATGCTGTAGAGCAATAATAAGTTAACAGGGTTCGAGTTTGCACATCGCAATTTGCTAAATTTTTACGAACCGAGTGCGAATCAAAAATTAAACTTATGCGAATTTTATATCATGAGTTTTTCAGTTCTTGTGTAAACAAAGACGTATAGCCAAAGTATATCCGAAATTCGGACAAAGTAACTCCGTGGATGGATTGACCTTCGCTGACTCGATCTCTCGACAGAGTTTCTTTTACTAGATCGCTTTATAGTCTGGTTCACGCTCACGCCTCGACTTAAGACACCTTCACTGACTACAGGATTGTTTTAATAGTTGGGCTACCCCGCAGGGGGCCCAACTCTAGGTTTACCTTTTTGCCAATATGCCACGTCACGTTTGTAATTGGTGGGGAACAGTCACATGATCAACCAAATTACCATAACACTTTGTTATAGTCGTCACATGTAACAATAGTTCACTACAAAGAAGGAAAGTTTGCTCTGCTGGAAAGATTTATTAAGTTCTACTTTGTTAGGATGACGAAGAAACTACTTCTAAAGACACTTGAATTGCTCACAAACTCACGCGCCGTTCGCGGTATGTAGAGTAAATGAAAGATGTCAAGGAGCGTCAGTTTCGAAACAAGTCTTTCCGCGAAACTAAAAGCTCAAAATGAACTCGGACTTAAACTCGAATTATTTTTAGTAATCGCTCGACAAGACGAAAAGTCAACAGACTCGACATTGATAAGTTAATGTTAAGCGTTGTATCATGAGTTGTTTGACAGTTTTTTTCTTTAGAGAGTCTCAGTAGTATAACTATAAAGAACAAGTCGCAACGGTCTGTTTTCTGTCATACTTATTTTCAGGGAAGTAATTCGTTCCTCGTTCCTAGTACATTACACAAGAAAAAAGTGAGGCAACACACACGTTCTCAATTTTAATTAGCGACTGGCAGTATATCAGGATTCGTGCATTCATCTGTGTCAAAGCTTTCCGCGTAAATGTTCGAAAATGTTCTTAGTCAAGTTGTAAGGTTAGTTTTATCCACTATATTTCTGCTTTGTTCACATTTTACTTTCTGCCTTGTCAAAATCTATCAAATGGCGACTTGAAAAAATCCATTCGTGTGCGCAGATTCCATTCGAGATTGCGCATATACGCTGTAACTAAGTGATGAACTGCATTTTAATACTCAGGCTCTATTACAGGATGCCCAAGTAGCTAACTACTTTAACAAGTGAACATTAAGTCAAACTCAAAACCGACGAAGCTTATTGACGATTGTTTAGTCAGCAAAGACGAATTTTGAGCAGCTCTTGAAAATCCAATCTTCAAAGCAAACTAATCATATTTCATTTTAATAACGTTGACATTTCAATGGCAGTTGAGGAACCCACTTTTTGTTCATTTGTTAAAAAAACACTAAATGTGTTTTCAGTGTCGACTGTCACACAATTTCTACTTTAGGCCACTGTTACCCACTTAGAACTGATCTCAATGCGGATGTAGTGACTACTCTAGCAAACCGCGCCAGTAAGGTCGTTGCTCCCGAAAGTCTAAATCTATTTTTACACTTAAGAAGATAAGAAACCAGATGAAAAGAAATGAAAAAATCTTTACAAATTGGCTTACAAATTATCGAATTTTTGGTTTCTTGTTTCCGTGCTTAAATAGACATGTGCCCTTTCGCCAAGCACTGATGATCTCTGAAAAATAACATCACTTTCCGATGCTGTTTTGTATATAAATGATATCTAATTTGTTATTGACAGCTGATCGCATTCACCTCATTGACCTAATCTTTTTAGTTTTACGTCCTTGTTGTAATCTATACACACTACCCTTTTCTAAGATCTTGTGTTTTTTCTTCGTGATTTAGACCGGATGTCGCGACTGGTCTGTAAACCTTTTCCTGGAAAACTTATTTGTTTTCCTACTGCTATGTCTAGTCTAGAATTGTCAGTTTTAATTTCGTTCTGACAGTTTTAAAAATACAGCATGATAACTATCAATCCAAGGAAAGGAAGAAAACTGTTAACGAATTTACATTTTTGATCAAGAAATGAGGCTGACCTGGTATCAATATTTTGACTTTATTTATAGTCATAATAATGTTATAAAATCTTACGAGAGCAGTTATTTGTATCAGGTCTCTGAAGGCTTTTTAAAAGGCCTTTGCTTGTTGTTGGTTTTAAACAATCTGTAGCCTCATTGAATTCCAACTTTTTTAATAGCATGAGTATGACTTGAAATAAAGTTGAACTATTGTGACAAGATCAGCCTCGTTTAAATCTTGATTCAAGACTTGCAGCTGTAATGAAATTTTTCCCTCGGAGTGATAGTTATCATAAGACGTTTGTTCTATTTTATCTACAACCACTATTGATTTTTCAAATTGAGTTCTCCTTAAAAGTTATTGAAAATGAAAGACTATTTTTTGTTTGGTTTGGTTTTTAAAACAATGATTCAGAATTTTTTTTTGTAAAATGAAGGGATGGAACACAAGATAAAATTGCCCATTCGAGCCAGCACGCCAGTCCTTTGTTTAGCTTTTGACCCGTGCTTTGCTCTTCATGCACTATAATGTAAAACCCCTCCAAACATGTAATTATGGCATTATTTGAAAATAAAACGACCAATCTACAGTTTTGTACTTTTAGAGTTTGATTGAGCTGTTTTATAGCTATATCACTTTATCATATTGTCCTAGTACATTTCCTTCGAATGATAAAGGAAGAAGCGTTTTTTTGCGGAAAAGAACGGCGGGCGTCCTCCATTCTAAGTATAGACGAACTAAGAAATGCTTTCAAACCGCTTGAGTTCTTGTCGTTTATCGTGCGAAGCATCCGCGATATTCGAGTTGCTCTAGCCAGAAATATGGTCTATGTCCTTTTTCAAAAAAAAGCAGCGGCTGTTTATGACATACAATGTATGTTAGAAGAGAGACACTATGCCAAAGACTTTATTTACTGTTATTAGAATGAAATTGTCGCAGGATTAGGGTCTGACTGACTTCAAGTTGGTGAAAGTGGGTTGCCTTTTTTTATCAACTGGCCGCCAAACCATTTAGCAAATTATTCAAATTTTACGAAAACGGGACGGAGCTACCCTTCCTGTTTAATTAAGGAACGAGGAAGGCAACACCAACGGCAGCAGCAGAATCTGATAGTGAATACAACAACTGCACAGTGGGACGCATCGTGTTTCTCTTCTGCACGCCGCGCCGGCATCTACTCTACATTTTAATTTGCTAATCTTCATTACCTTTATTGAAATGCTACTAGCGCGAAAACCTACATTGCATGCCAATCTACAGATAAGAAGGAGAATTAAAACTTCTAGAATGATAAATTAAGTAGAAGCTCTGCGTGTGTCTTTTTTCCCGATGAACTGACGAAATTACAGAGTTGCGAATCACCATATGACGTCAATGACTCTAAACTTAAACTAAACTAACTTTATTTATCGTCGTTACGCTGGGAGTGGCTGACGTTGCCCATTCGCCCAAGTTAGTGGCTTTTGTTTAAATCGCTCGACGGCACAGATTTCAGCGTGAAAGTCCAAGCCAACCATAAGCAAAACACGCCCAAAAATAAAATCATAGTGATAAGCAATAAAAGAAACCCATTTGGCCTCTCCGTATACAATGCAGTTACTTTGAGAGCGGCACGGGTTGAGTCGTTGACGTCATAGTAGTAGGGTGTTTCATCAAGTAAGTAGGGTGTTTTATTGTCGCCGTCTTCGTATCATAAGCTCCCTAATAATTTTGTTGGAGGAGGGAAGTTTTAAGAAACAGATAGCGAAAATCAAGCTGAATACATCTTTCCGGCATTTTGACACTCCACTGTTGATGCTGTGCGAAAAGCAGTGTTCTCTTACTACATAACATATTGACATCGTGGATTTTTACAAAGACTGGTTGGAAAAACTTACATTTTGTTCAAATTAGATAAATCAAGAACCAGAAAAGCGTCACGTGAAAACGAAAGTATATCTACCACATTTATGTAACTGTTTTTGTTTTAAATGAATTTTAGTGGTGTTTTTATATCCAGCATATTCTTGCTTGATATATTATAAACGCGAGACCTTTCTGAAAATAAGCATGACCTCGTCGTGACATGTTTGTTATCTAGAGGCAGAGGGCGTGAACCAGCAGAATTCTCTCTCATAAAAACAAGGCCGTGTGTAAATGATTCTACAAAATTCTCCACTATTTAATTGCTGCGAACGAAGTGAGCAGCGACACTAATCTCGCCGTCTTTCGATTGGGATCCCTGTGTGACGATTGGGATCCCTGTGTGACACAATACCAAAGACCAAAGTGGATTTCGTGGGTCATTCAGTCAGCTAGCTAGCGATA
>JAOBAT010138431.1:0-11765 GCA_026413305.1 Hydrozoanthus tunicans | reverse complement strand
AAACCCCAATTCACTTAACCCAGGATTAACTCTTAACAAAACCTATGGGTTGTCATGGTAATTAACCCAGGGTTAGGGCTAATCGGGTTTTGTGGAACTGGGCCCTGGTTAAAACTCTAGAGGAACATAGCATTACCAGTTGTTATTAAATGTGTTTGGTAACAGGACTTCAACATTGCTGTTTTTTGTTGTCTTTGCTATTGACAAATACTTTTAAATAAGCCCCCTCCCCTCTTTAAGAAGTCCCTCATCTGGAAGGTCTAACAAGCCCCCCCCCCCCAAGTTAAAATCTGCTACAAATCCATAACCTTTAGATGAATTTGAACCTATTTCTAGTTAGCTTCTAATATATATAGTTATTTTTTATTTTTAATCAACATAAGTTATTCAAAACTGAGCCAATACTGGCATATTCTAGATAAACATCTAAATACAACTGCAGCTTACATCTGAGGTAAATATTTGTGGATTACCACTCTCTAACATATCTTCAACTTCTTCCACTGTTCTGCTTTTCCCAGCTTCAAATAAAAAATAAATGATTATTTACATAACTTATTGTATATAAAACTGGATTGTATGTAATCATGGTTTCTTTCACAAATTGTTTCATTATATTTATATCGTACACTACCCTCTACTACTTGTACTTATAATAACAAATGTCCAAAGACTTCTAGCCAATTTGGGCCTTATCAGTAAGATTGGAGTTGGAGGCTTATTAGAGAGTACTGAAGAAGGGTCTTGTAAGAGAGGATAGGAACAGCCAGTCTTATCAGGGAGGGAGGGTGGGGTAAAAAGCGGAGGGGTTGGCGCAGTGGTACAATCTCTGCCTCCCAATCCTGAAGAACCCGGTTGGATCCCTGGCCTGGTCGAGGGTTGAGTATTTGGGCGACCTTCTTTCCCACTAAAGGCCACTCAGCTTTCCATCCTTCCGGGGTTGGTAAATGAGTACATACATGGACTGCTTTAAAGCGACTGCCTGAGGCACCTATACGTGCTTCTGGTCCGCTGGGGGTAAACTGATCATTGTAAAGCGCCTTTGAGCATTCATTTGAAAAAGGCGCTATATGAATGCACCACTTTACTTTACTTTACTTTGGGGTAGGAGCTTTAAAGAGGGAATGGGGATAGGAGTCTATTAGAAAGGATGGGGGCCTGAGGCTTCTTTGAAAGGCAGGGGTTAGGAGAGACATTGATTTCAAACTGAAAGTTAACTGAAGGTTAAGTCCCTCTAAAAATCTGAGGAACTTAAAAATGCTCGCAGCTCTAGTCGTGAAGAAATGATGACTAGGAAAATACAAATGAACTGCAAAAGTTCAGCTTCTTAAGGAGGGGCCATGTTATTCAGACATCTAAAAAAAATTGTGCCAAACAAAGATTTCATGGCAGTTTATGAAAAAAATTAATAAAACTTATTCAAAGAAATAATTATTACATCTGAGCAAGCTAGCCATTGATGTTACTATTTAGATGAAGCACATACTGATCTCAAGTTGTCTCTGTATCCTGGCTTTGCATTTCTCTCTGTACTCAGTCTGGGTGGCATTGTAGTCACTCATCACTTCCACAAATTTGCGAGATAAGGTGGAATGCTGGAACAACCATCATAAAAATTAATAACAATGAGACAAATCTTAGAAAATTCTCTCAAACTTGCTCCCTAAAAAGTAGTTGCGCTCAAGCAGGGCTTTCAGAATGCTTTGTAGGATAGCTGCTGGAAAAAAACTAAAAGAAGCTGTCTGTGTAGAAAATAGAAATGAGAAACGTACATAGAAGGGCCTACAAAGGGGTGGTTCAGATAACACTTGTCCCACATTTTTCAGTCTATTTGTCACATCTTTTTCCATTCTTTAAAAATTAATGTCACTGTTGCATTTTTGCACTTTGACAACTGTCTGTCCACTCAATTTAAGACTGTGCTGCCTGTCACCGAAGCCCCCTTGTAGGCCCAATAGGCCGCTAGCACTCTACAGAGGATCAGTTTGCAATTGTAGTTTCGATTTAAAATTTTAGAATTAATTTTGAGGAAACTGGGTGTTATAGAACAACAACAACAACGACAACACTTTATTTGGTACTCGAAATTATTACATGCTACAAATTTTTATATGAGTTTATGTTAATTGTTGAAAGGCATGCAAGGTACTTGTTAGTAGTTAAAACTAATCCAGCTAAGTACCTTGGCCTAGGGTCTGTAAGAAAAATTACAGTATAACAGTATGTTGTAGGAGAATACATCAACGCAATACATGAAATGCAGATATGGCAAAGAAAGAGACAAACAAAACAAAGTACAAGGGAAAATGGCTTGGAATTTGTCTAAATGGAACTAGAAGATGAGACAAGAATTTTAGTTATTAAATCAATATATGTATGGATAAAGGAGTCAACCAAAAGTTTCTTAAAAGAGGATAAAGTTTACTTTTAAACTGTTCTGAAATTGAGTTCCAGACTTCAACACCTAGAGGGTAACACACTATTCCATCCTGGAAAAAAGACTTCCACTTTTTTCCCCTTTTCCTTGTTTTGTCTGTTCATTTTTTTCACTGATTCATTCATCTAAATTTATCTAATAAAATTTAAGCATTATTTTTATGATACATACTTGACATCGCTTTATTCTTGAGTCAGCATAATGGTTTGTTCCTGCTTTCTCTTCCTCTTTGATTTTGGTTTCCATAGCTGAAAATTTATTCAAAGTCAATAACAGCATTCTAGTCTATATCAAGACCTATCATAATCAGCGATTTTATATCAGTTTGTCTTTGTTGTTTTACTTAGCAAGACCTGTCTGCAGCAGAAACTCATTGTTACCAATAATAACTAGTTATTTAACAAACATGCAAAGTTGTTTTAAAATGATTGAAACTGAGCAAAAACAAGGGTATTTCAATAATTGTTCACTTTAAACCAGTACAGCCTGGATCCAGTTAACAGTAAAATTAAAAAACTGTTTGACTGATGATACCAACAGCCTGAACAAAACAAGTAGTTCTAAGGAGAAAAATATGAAAGACAAACCATGAGATAAATTGTTCAAATTGGACCAGTAAACTGGGCCAATAGGTTTTGAGTCTAAATCATTGTTACCATTTATAGTTATTCCATAAACAAAATGGCCAATTACTACATAGTTGGTTTAAAATGATTGAAACTAAGCAAAAACAAGGGTATTTCAATAATTGAAGAGTATAGTGCAAAAACGATGTGACTTTTGATGAAGTTCTCAATTCTCTCTACATTATACCTACTACCTCTTGATAACCATTGGGAGAATTTAGAGTTTCATACAAAGTCACTTACATCGTTTTTGCATTAGGGTCTTCAATTGTTCACTTGAACCAGTACAGGATCCAGTTTTAAAACAGTAAAATTCAAAACTAAGCTGGTTGATGATGCCAATAACCTGATTAATTTTATATTAAATAATTTATATAAGTTTTAAAATCTTTAAGTCCTTGCACCTAAAGCCTAACAAAGTTACTTTTAATCTCATTATAGTTCTCACTAGATCTAAATCAAAATATTGTGTCCTTTATTTCAGAAGAATGATATTCTGTAAAGTTCTGTATCTTTATAACGTACCCTTGATACTTGCGCGAACTACATTTGCAGTCTTGCTAATGTTTGCCATCAGCCTTTCCAAGTCCTCCTTGACTTCTACAAGAATTATATGTAATTAAGAAATTTATTAACCACTGACAATGCTAATTTTTGCAGCTATCAACACCCATATATGATGCTACCTAAAAGCAAAACAAAACCAATTTATGTATTGAAAATACTTAAAAATTCATCAATTCACTACTATTGTCAAGTTGAGTTCATTTTAATCTATTCTGTTCCAAAAAAGCAAAAGCTGCAAGTTGTCCCAAATAGGGCAAGCCTGCACCTATCATATTACAACCATTTTTTAAATTTTTGCTTCAACTTCTGATCAATGAAATGCTTTATTTAGTCAAAGGGCATTTTTCTAATTACTAACAAGACATCAACTGGCTGGTTCTCAGAGAGTTGATGGAGTGCTTCTAAAACACATGGGTGGCAAACTCGGGGAGGGGGACAAGGGGTATATTCTGGCCCCCAACAATTTGGCAGCCCCCCACCAACAACAGTAACTTTTGAATTGAAATTTTAGATTTTATAACAACTATTACAATTCCCCTCCCCTCAATAATTTTTCGTTTCTGACACCCATGAAACAAACTGTTACATTAAAACTCTCCAAAATCTTGAACCAGAACACATGCTGCTAAATAGACAGTTTGAAAAGTTATTAACTTGAAAAACTATTATGATCAAATTGGGGAAAAAAAGTTATATTTAGTTTGGAGCTGTAATTTTAGTTTGACTGACCCACTTTCAAAATTTGTAATCAAGAAAGGCAGACATGTAAAAAGGTCAATATTTATTAATATAGCATTTAAAAATGAGCAAAAGCAGTCAGAAATATCAACTTATTAAAGGAACTTTTATATTCCAAGCACCCTGACTGTGGGCAGAAAACAGCCTTTACGCAAACACTAATGTCCACACATAGTTTAGATACTAATTTTTTTTCACAAAAAGAAGCATACAAAATATGTGAGCAAAAATCTAACTAAAGATAAATCATTAAAAAAATTAATTTTGTGCAATTAAAAGACACTTAGATCTAGTAAAACCGCTTAATCCCAGCCTTGAACCCGGTAATGATAGGCTTTTCCAGTATAGTGGAGGGAAGGAAGTTCCACAGTTTAACCATCGAGGGGAAAGACGTTCCTTTGTACTAACCACTTAAAAGACTCCACATAAACAAGTACGCATATTTTTAACAACTATGAATTGGAATTGGTATAATTTAAAGAATTTAGGCTTTTAATGTAAGAACATTTCTTTCGTCACAATTAAGTTAAATTCAACAAAAGATATTAAGCAGCAAACTTAAGAGATATCTTTTATAAGTCACCCTGTTACTGACGTTTGCTCCAGAAGACTGACAATCAGTTTTAATAGTAAAGAATCTTTAAACATTATTTACTAACCACGATCTTGTACAGCTGATATTAAAATCTGACTGTGTTTCTTCTTCACTTGCTCAACATCTTTAGCGATTTTATCAATATTCTGTCTGATAATATCAACCTGAAAATGAATATCAATTGCTGTACTTAAAACAAGGAAGCAAAAAGAAGTTGGTTCAACTATCGACGACCTTACAGTTTTCACTATTTCGAACCAAACGGAAGTATTCAAAACAGACTATAATTAATTGCGTGTCAATTTGAAAACTCGGTACCTGTTGGAAGAAATTATCCATAAATGGAGTCTCCATGTTAATGCCAACTGACTGATCATAATCTGGAGGCTCGTCATCGTCCGCATGGCCCTGGAAAAGAAAAATTTAAATGCAACAAGTGACTAAAAATCAGGAAAGTTCTTGCCCTGTATGAACAGGAAGATTATCGGAGGTCATTCGTACGAAACGTCTTGAGACAGAAAGAACTCTACTTGCCATAGTTCGCAAGGCATCTAGTCTGTCCTTCATTGTTAACGAAGTATCGTGCTACCAGGTCAAAAGAGCAAAAGACTAACTAGTTCAACGAACATCAACTAGCTCCAAGCACCTCCTCGCCCACCTCCCTCTTGTGAGCAAACCAGCGCCCACTGACTTGAATGAAAAACAATCAGCAGATGTTATCTCAAAACACAGGACACGTGGTGTAAACAAGAACATCATGCCCATCATTGGTATTTATAATGAAGGCCCTGCATTTTATATGCAGGCTACATGTCGCTACCCGTAAGGCCACTTAAAAAGTACCCCGGTTTACCATCAGCGTGTGCCCTGATTTTTGCCAGCGCATTGACTTTTTTTCATTTTTAAACAAAAGAAATGCATGAGGAAAAAAAACGAGAACTTTTTCACTTAAAAACTGGGAAACAATAAACAGAGTAATATGCATTTCGGTTGGTGGCATTTTGTCATAGAATACGGTAAAAATACACACGAGTAATAGATTAATAGTAATTTGGACCATGTCAAAACGTAGTGTGAAAGCTAAGTTAGTGGTGTAGATTTGCTCATACACAAAAAGTATCAAATCTAAAAAATGCGCCTCCTCACTGAATTTTTTTGAAATTTTTGATGATAAACCACTGGAATTTTTTTAATTGGCCTTAGATGATGCGGCATGAGTGAAAATATTTCGTTTAGCTGCCTGTTTTCAGGCTTTTTGGATGTTTTCACTACATTTCAGCACAAGCTGAGCAACAAAAAATGTTTTTCTCAAAGGGCAGAATTAAACCGTAAATAAGATCGACCAATGGCCTCTAAAAATTCTAATATCTACTCTGGCAGTCAGTCAGTTGAAACCCCGACCCCCTGACGCCCGGAAAACGCCGAGGAAGTACCGGGGCATAACCGTGAAAAAAAATCCCTTTTAACAAGGCCTTTGCCTGATAGAGCCCCAGAATTACTCTTTTTTGCGAACAGACCAGGGCAAGAGCCGGGGAAGTAACGCTAAAAAGAATCACTGGATATTTATAAGGCCTAGGGCCTGGTCCCGCAGCCGCCATCTTGGTACCTTAGGGGTTCATCGTCTCTTCCGTCTAGAATCTCGCCAGTCAAAAAAAAGTTAATTGAGGGTGTCGGAAAGGCCAACCAGAGTTGTTTCCTACTTACGTCAGTTCATCCCTAATTTTACTGAAATTATGTCACCGTTGTACAAGTTACTATGAAAGAATGTGAGCTACTAGGACAGGTGAGTTCACGAGCAACAAGCTTTAATCAGATCAAAGCAGCCGCTACGACAGGGCAAGTGATTACGTCACTACGATCCCACAGGGTTGCCACTATTTACTGGATGTAAAAATCCTGGACTTTCAAGGACCTTTTCAAGCAAATCCAAACAAAAGTAGACGGTTTTACACACTTCTTTTTACAAATAAGTTCAACAATACGTGTAAATAACTTATTGCCTAAAGTTCACGCGTCATGAAACCAACGCGAATTTTCTGAACGCGTTAATTCCGACAACCTCAACTCTGTGGTGCAGTAATTTTAACAGCAATATTTTTCTTTATTTATAGCATGCAGTCAAAAACATTGGATCAATATGTTTGAGTAATAGGGTTGTACAGTTTTTCCAAACAGAGATTTCATTTTGTCAAAATTAATGCAAATAAAATGTTTTGTCTAATCGCGCTAATTTTCTTGAAAAAAAGATACCTTTATTGTTGCGTTAATTTTATCGAAATGACAATGCCGGCCCCTTCAAGCCGCGTCAATTTACGTAGACGTTTATATTATTGCGTGTTGATTAAGTAAAATTGACATCTTAGGTAGTAAGGTACTATATACCCAGGGGGCGGGGGTTAGGTATGAAATTAGTATTTCTTGTAGGGGTTGAAACAGCCAGTCCGGGTATTTTTAAGGGTTGTTAAGGTGCATATGAAGTGAAAAATTTTATTACTTCAGTGGATAGACCTTGTTAAATGAGGGAAAACGGTGAAAAAAATTTACTTAAATATTTCCTTGTTTTTGAGATGTTTTCATTAAAATTTTTATCTGATGACGTCTTTAGTGGTTCCAACAAATTTGCATTTTTTTACATCTGCTGCCAACCCGTAACACATTGGGTGTATTTTAGCTAAAGTTAGATTATTGATGTATCCGAGGCAGATGGATCATCAGTCCAAGTCTGGCTCAAACCCACCCAAATTTTACGGGTTGGTAGCAGATTTTAGAAAAATGCAAATTTGTCAGAACCACTCAAGACGTCATCAAATGTGTTTTTTAAAAGTTGATATCTCGAGAACCAGGAATCATTTTGGCAAAATATTTTTCGTCATTATTCCTCGTTTAGCAAGGTCTATCCTCTGAAGTGATATAAAAATTTCACTTCATATGCACTTTAAAGGAAAACCAGTGTTAAACAAAGGGTTGCAAAACGCGAAGTTGTTATAATTAGACTACTTTTAGTCCCTTGTTTTAGCAAACGTGCGTACTGAAACGAATATTGGGCAAAAGTCCTTTGGCGGACTGATTATTTTAATCCCTAAAAAATACGCGCGCGCCTCTATATACTGCATATCACGTTCAGCGCAACACGAGGGGACTTAGCGCCGACCTGCTAGCTATTAAGCCGGGGAAAAAATTTTCAATTGGTATTTTTTAGGGTAATTTTTAAACTGAGAGGTAATTTTCAGGGTGGAAAATTTTTATGCCTTGCAATAATTTTTATTGTATATTTCCGACGGTCGTTCTGCCCGTTAATGTAGCATTACCTGTGGAGTTAAACATCTTCGAGCTTTTATTTCGAAAAAAATAATAAGCACTAAACTGCTTTCAGCGACAACAAGAGCATACGAGGCACCAAAACTGCTCAATCGAAAATCTCAAGTTCCAATACCCAATGATTCAATTTTTATTAAATATATATATAAGTACAAGTTTCGTTGTTTTTTTGATACCACTAAAATATTTTTTCCCGTGTTTGATCGTCATAAATTATAAATATTGAAGTTTTAAATACAAGTAAATGATTCGGTACATTAGATGCTTGAAAACCCCAACGCTACTAAGAGCATATCAGCAACTTAAAGGAACAAAAGACATAAATTTTCAAATCTCAGACAAGCAATGGAAAACAGTGTTCTTTACACTCGTCTTCGTCTTTTGTAACACTAGCAATGAATGATGTCCTACTATCAGATAATAAAAACACTAAAGTACATTCCCCTGTACAAAAGATACCCTTGATCAATATTCTGGTAAGGTTGTTTGTTATTCATGACCAGGCCAACCTCGTTTCCAGGGCACCTTAACTTCCGTCGACCCGCCCACCAACGAAGGGAAAGACGCCCTGGGAACTAGGTTGGTGACCCGGCCTGAATAAACAGCCGCCTCTCATCGTGCCCTCGATTCCTTCCCCACACGCTATTCGTGACCCAACAAAAGTTTAAAGCCATTCTAAAACGCTAAACTTTTCATAAGCCGCAGAATGGACAACGTTGTTTGACCTTCCCTCGCAAATCACGGCAATACATTTCTAAACCCTGAACCCTCTCATCTGTAGGATACTGTATCACATACAACACCCAATTTCTACGCTAACTGCAATTCAGGCAGGTTATAGAATAAGTCCAGAGAGTTCGGGTTTCGCAAGGCGCCTCTGTTTCGAATATCTTCCCCAGCGAGAATGCGTTTAACGGCAACTTCAACTTTTTTCCCATTCGTTGTGTAAGGGATCTCTTTGGTCTCCAGAATGACTGACGGAACGTGTCGCGGCGATAACTGGCTGCGAATGGTGGACTTCACCCGGCTCAGTAGCTCATCATTTAGCCTTAAATAAGATGGAGTCGAATAAAACTAACTGAGATTGAATGTCAATAAAAGGCTAAATCATCCCTCGAGCCAAGTGGCCCTACAGGCCGCGCTTATCTCCAGTTTCCGTATCAGTGCTAAGACGATGCTCCCTGGACAGAACACTAATCCGTCGCAGATTAGTCCCAGCAGAACTGGTACTCATTTATATAGCTGAGTTAACTTTAAAAAGTCAGTGAAAGTGTCTTGCTCAAGGACACAACATATTGGTTTGACCGGGGCTCGAACTTCGCGACCCTAAGCCGAACACACAAATAGCTCGGCCACTGCGTTGCTGACAATGTTGATAAAAGCAGGCGGGTAAATGGTGCAACATCAAAATTGACAGCCTAAGCACGAAACGTCCTTGTTGCCACGGAGGCCAAACGGAAGTCAAATATCAGTAGTTGATGCGTACTTGCACACGTCATGCGGTCGTGGTGATCGCCACGGAGATGAAAAACGTCTTGGCTGCCTGCCCGTCAGGACGTTTCGTGCTTAAGCTCTCTAAAGTCAATTGCAGTTTTTTAAAAAACCAAAACACTTTCGTAACTGTCCAAACCACATAAAATAGACCTTATGACGTCCGTGTTTCCATGGAGACCAACCAGAAATCAAGTATCAGTAGTTGACGCATACTTGCACTCGTCATGCGATCGTAGTAAACATCACAGAGGCCGCAAGGTCGCAAGGACACTTTTCACCTCCGTGACAATCACTACGACCGCATGACGAGTGCATGTACGCGTCGTCAACTACTGATATTTGGTTCCGGTTGGCCTCCGGGACAACACAGCAACCAGACACGAATTTGCCCTTAAAACTAACCTGTAACCGTTGGCCATCTTGAGGAAAAGAACAACTCTCTCTGTTCCATCAACCACAGTTTGTCCTACACACAGGCTATCTTCTACTTCTTCAAATCTTTCGACTGTAAAATAACACAAAATATTAGCTTCGAGAAAACCGAAGTAGACATGTGACTTTTACTTGTAACAAAATAACTTTATTCCCAAACAAAACTTAACACAAACCAAGAGTGACTCAACAACGATGTCTCATAATTGCATTAATCAAATTCTACCGTGCAACTGATTCCTTTGGGGGTGGCCTAAGCTGTATCAAAACGTATTCACAGGTACATGTAGTGTGTAGGTGTGTGTAGAGTGTTGCAGGAGCTTTTTGACTGTGAAAGGATTTATTTTGCATTAGTTATACGAGTAAAACACCCTCTAAAATCTGCTGTCGAGCAAGCTATACAAGAATCGCGTTGACCCCCAAACGTTACACAGTAAAAGCAATCCCTTCCTACCCAGGCATAGTTTCTTGTGGTCTAAGGACACTATTAGAACACTGAACCTTGAAGTCCCTTTCATACTATGGGTTATCCGGGCGTAACTTGTTGGATATTAGTTCAGTTCATATCATCAGCTGTCCTGGCATAACCAATTGGGTATTGGTCCAGTGAGGTAAAATTACTTACACACAAACATTACTTTAGAATTAACTAAATATTTGCAGTCTTTACACTAACCAACGTTGTAGATCTCAGCGCTCCCAAACCGAACACCACTTGGGTTTAATGTACCATCACTGTAGAAAGATTTTGAGTAAAACAATTTGGTCACGAAGCACTTATCTATGTAAATTTGCTTGACAGGGTTTAACAAAAATTTTTACAGTGCTCAGATAGTAACAACAGGTAACAGAATATCGGACTTAGACAAGAAAGAAAACAAGCAAAGCCAGCAATAATAAAAGTTAACACAGAAAAACCACATTGAAGACATTGTCAAGGGAAGAAAAAAAAAAACAACAAAATGAAACAGAAACGTTTACGACTCTGGATCCCATTCCTCAAAACCCTGATAAACATTTAGCCTTGGATTAAGGCAAATTCTTAATAAGTAAAGTTTTGTTATGCTTACAGAATACTGATCAGATTTACCAATAAAACAAACAGGTCAATCCAAGAATTTCAGCCCAAAGCAAGCTCCAGAAGGTAGGAAACAGGAACATGGATTAAAAAACTAACCCTGGGTTAGCACTAATCAGGTTTTGAGGAACCGGGCCCTGGTTAAGCTTAAGGAATAAAGAAAAATGAACGATCATACCTTCTGCCGAGCATTACAATCCCACCAGTGGCTGAGCTGATTGTACAGAAATCGCCGTGAGTCCAAACTCCTTATAAATAAACGTTGGTCAGCAGATGATATGTGCTAAAAATTTTAGATCACGGACGTGTCCAGCTAATCCACTCACCAAAAACATAGTTGCGGGTCTAAATTGTTCATCATACTGGGCAGTGTTAGAGTTATTCGACTAAGACTGACCACCGACGCCTGGTTAGCCTAGTTGGTAAGGCGCCAGTCTTTCGTGCGGGAGGCCCGGGTTCGATTCCCGGTGCCGGACCTTC
>JAOBAT010138420.1:0-11765 GCA_026413305.1 Hydrozoanthus tunicans | reverse complement strand
GGGTAGCCGTTACTTTCGGGGGGGGGGGGAGGGGAGGTGGGGCCGTTACTTTCGGAATTCTACGATATTTATTTGGTAACCTCTCTCGTTTCCACTATGGGGGGAATTTTAACCTTTATTTGCGTCACTAAATTTCTTCACTGACATTACTTTTTCATTGGCTACTAACTTTATCTTTGGTTCGTTGATACTTGTTAAAGCACCTGGTCCAGAGAGTAGAGCAAGCACATTCATCCCATGTAAGTCCTTTTAAAATCACTACTTTTGTTACCGTCATATAAACTTTCTTTTATTTCTGCATCTCTTAACTGCATAAATTTGACCTAAATCCTTTATCGAGCCTAAGTGGCTCATAGGGCCGGCGCTTATCTCTGGTTGCCGTAGTGTTAAGCGGATGAGCGTCTGTGACTCCCCCTTGACACGACACTGATAGGCCTAATCCGGGTCCTAAAGCCCCCGCAATTAAGAGCAACTTATTGCCACTTAAGGCAACTTAAGGCGATTTAAGGTGACTTAAGATGATTTTAGGAAAAATGGGGTGAAAATGCGACTTAAGGACGACTTAAGGCGATTTAAGGAAAAAATGAGGTGACAAACAACTGCGACTTAGTGTGACCCATCGCCGGTTAGCCCCCAGCAGAAGCTGGTACTCATTTACAGAGCTTATCATGAGTCGACTGGAACAAGTTGAGTAAAGTGTCTTGTTCAAGATCACAACACAGTGCTCTAGCCGGGGCTCGAACTCGCGACCCTAGGATTACGAGTAGAACACGCTAACCGCTCGGCCACTGCGCCGCCGCCTACTACATGCAACTGTTTTATAAGTAGGAACGGGTTACGAGTGCGTGTTTTCTGTCCAAAGGAGGTCCATCCATCTAATATTCTTTCCCTTGCATGCTATACACATTGATAAGAGCTGCAATTCATTATTCTATCTAGCATTTCCGTTTTTGGTCTTCCTAAGCCTTCCCTTCTTCTGCCTTTCCTTCAGTTATACAGAGACCAGATTTCCATGCCGCAGTGTAAGTTCCAGCGAAGTTCTTTCTCTCTTATCAATGAATCATATTGTTGCCTTATTCGTCAACTCGCCAAGTACCTCGTCGTTATTAACTTTTAATGTCCAGGAGATAATTATTATCTTTCTCCAAAGCCACATTTCGAAGTTCTCTAAGTTTCGTATATCATATTTGTCAATGGCCCACGACTAGAGTCACAGGCTATCAAAAATCTGAAGTATAAATCTAGTGATGTTTTTCTTCACAATGTTTTAGTTTTGCTAAGATGAACATTAAAGGCAACTTGCTTTTAAGCGAGATAATAAACTGTTACAGTTTTGGGGATTTTCTGCTCATAACTATTAGATATTCAATCCATATATGCATACATTGGGTGCTTTCAGCTGCTCAAGTATTAATATAGCAATCTCGTCGCTAACTTAGAACTAACCTTTATTACATCTCTTCTCTGAAGCGGCCGGCCCCGAGAGCAGAGCTACCACCTACATCCCCTGTGAGTTTAAAATCAGTTTTATCTTCTTACTAAAAATAATACTTAGGTGATTATAGAATTTTCGCTGCTCTTATTGGAGGAGGCTATAATCACCTCGCGCGAGGTGATAGCTGAACCGGCGTGTGAACAACGCTATTCCAAAAAACATAACATTTTCTAAAATTGTAAGAACCACAAGCGATGCTGTTTTATCCCTTTTAGAAAATAATCATAAAGAAATAAACTTTCTCGTGTCCTTTTACGCCATAACCATTTTCTATTCTCATATATGAAATAGATTTGTAACTGATCATAAAGCACGCCATATCAGGATTATCTTCCAGATAACAAATAAAAACTAGGCAGTTGACAGACCCACTGAAGCGTATCCTGTGTTGCAGCCGGCCAAAGCTGCATGTCTTAAAAGGAAACTCATAGATTATTGTCAAACAAAATCTTTAAAAGTGTAAAAGCGATTTTTAAACATTCCTCGTGTCGCGCTGATTTTCCGAGATTTTTGGGTTAGAATTACGTAACGTGCTTCATTGTACCAGCGGCTCAGACATAGGGGCCAGCGGAAAAAGAGTGAGGCTATGACGTCAGATATTGGGAAAAATTTTCTCGAACTGAAAAAATTCATCATTTAAGTGAGACATTGCACTACTGTACTATGCCTCTAAATTCCCTGGGGATCAAAGGGCCGAAACAACACTCCACCAACGGACGCGGTTCTGGGAGACCAAATTTAGACTCTGCACACTTAAGTTCTAACTTTTACTCTTGATTGTGTAAGCAAGCTTATCACAACAAAAACAGTTCAAGCGCTCGCTTCCTTCCCCATTGTCTGCGCCACATGTTACCCTCGTTTAACCTGCAAGTTAACAAGCGCATCGGTCAACGACCGGAAACACGTACTTTTAAAACTAGAATTTCTAGGAAAATCATCTGCGCACCTTTAAGGATTTTATTTAAAAAAGGTTGATTTTAGGGTTTATTTCCTCTTTAAAGTTACCCAACACTGCTTGTACTTATCAGTTCATTATAATCACGTATCATTTTTTCTTTTCTTAATCATAGCTGCTGGGAATGGTAGAGAGACACGCTCTTATGTCCCTTGTTAGTATCAGTCATTCTAATCAAGGCCCTCTTTCGTAGATATCACAGTAGCCGTTCACGGCTAGTTTGCGTAGCAAATGTTTCATGAAGTTTCGGACGCGCGGGAAATGAAGCGAGCAAAAAAAATGTAGGGATGGGCGGCTTAAGATGGAAGTCAAGTTTCAATATAGATTAAATCAGCTTGTCGGCTTTAACCCATCTTGCAAATCTGACTGATAAAAAAGCTACACAGACAGCAGTATTGATAACCTTCATAGCTGAAAATAAACTTAAGGGGAAGATTATTGGAGGGGAGAGAACATTTTGCTTTGATATGACAATCGTTTGTTTCTAGCGAAAAAAATATATTATATATACATAAACATTTTTTTAGAAGTTATTTGTATATCTAAATTAAAATGTTTAGCTCTGCTTGGGAGATGCGTCCAACCTACTAGTCTTTTTTAGTGGTGACTGAATATAAACTAGCTGTGAGTTTAAAGGCAGCAATAAACACTTCTATATGTAGCTTGTGGGAACACAAGTGAAGTTTGGATTTATCTCAACTAACAAATTAAAAACGATTACAGCACGCGGAGACAAATCTGATTTCAGACCTTCCATACGTACAGGGGCCCTAGCATCGAATAAGATACCAAATAAGATCTAGATGTGTGCCTTGCATACAAAATGGTCTTCGGTACTGTAAATTCAGGGATCGCGTTGAGACATCTATTGATCTACAAACCCCACAACACAACTCGTTCATGAAACAACGGGAAGGATGCAACAAGGGAATTGGATGTTTAACTTATTTTATAGTATATAATTCTGTTATTAAAGAGAGAATCGCGTCGAGACTATTATTTCAGTATCTAACATCTTATAACAAAATTTGTTCACCAAGCACCAGGAAGAAGTCATAGTTCACTGTCTCTGGCCAGCAGTGCTAACTCGTCTCGGCCGTCCACACACATACCATGTAAGTTTAACCAGTGCACATTCAGAAACAATTTATAATTTCTACTGAACCCTCAGTTCAGGGAACCATGTGCAAGCCATTGAAACAAAATTTCAAGTCCACAGCAAATTACAGGAGTCTGAGTTCAAGTGTTTCTGAATTGCAATTTTTAAAGTAATTCAATAATTTGAAATTAAAGTTTGACCAGTACAGTTTCAGCTTAGAAACTTGTTTTCAAAATGGATTTTTATTCATATTCTAACTGATTTATATGTCTTATCATAATTGATCCACCAAGCGCCTGGTTCAAGCCACCAATCTAGCCGCCTTAGACGCAGCCGGCTGTCGGCACTCTCTTCTCGAATACCATGTGAGTGTTCCCAACCATCCTTCTGTTTTTAAAAATATTTTGTATTATCTTGGTCAATAGTGCTTAAACAATTGGGAAGACTAGTATTAAAAAACATAGTACTTAAGGAAAAGCAGTTTATTTTTCAGTTCAGTGTGTTGTTTCTATTTCAATTAACACATACAAATGCACAATTCAAACCATAAAATCATTAAACCCTGTAAGACGTACTTTATGTGAACAAAATTGAACTTGGTAGTATTGATATATAACTAGCTAGCTAAAGGTATTTTACACCAATCATAGTTTATTAGTATAAGACCCTGTTGGACGTATATATGACGCATAAAAACACAACCTGCTAGGAAATGAGCTTGTATCTGTCACGCGCAAGTTGGGCACTGAATGTCTTCTATTAGTAAATGCCAGCTAGGCTACGCCCGGTTTGATTGGTTTAGAAATAGTAGCTATGAGACAATATTTACCTCCGAAATGGTAGATAATGACACCCAAACAAAATGGCGGACGGAAGTAGTCGCTTCGCGTCCGTTTGGGACCACGATACTGAAAAAGTTTGCTCTGAAAACACGGGAAGTTTGAAAAAGCCTAAAGAATATCACTGTTTTACTCCGTTTACGCCATTTTGTAGTTGACAAACTGTGAAAACACGTTTGTTACAAATGTTAGGCTGCTCACGCGTGAGTCCCGCCACACTAAGTGATTCAAGTAGTAAAAGCGTTCTTTTTTTCTAAAAAATCTTTTGTTTTCTTGAGAGGAACAGTTGCCTCGCTGGTATATACTAAAACACTTAATCTATTATATTACAAGTGTTTAATAGCAAGTATTCCATTCGTGCTTGTTCGAAATAAGATGGAGTTAGATAGCCAAAAAGGCGCGTAGTGCCGAATTGGCTATAAATCATCATATATCAAAGACAGGCGCGAATGGAATAGTTGTTCTATTAAATTTCTCTAGTTTTCCAAATCTATTAGTACTTGAAAATGACAACTAAAATTGATTCAGAACCATATTTAAGCTTTGCAATACTATACACAATCAGTTTCCATATATGGTTAATTCGGTTTATGAGCTGATAACAGAGATTTAGAGAACCAATCAGAACGCTAGAATCTGATACGCTGAAAATTTAGTAAAATCTGTCAGTATAATACCTATAGTTACTATAAATTACACAAAATACAATATGTTAGTATCAGACCCCTTTACTAAACGTATACAATGCACTAAATGAATTTTAAAACAATTTTGTTATAAGCTCCTGGAGAAAGTCGAGTGGGTAGCAGTAGAGCATCCACGTGCATTCCTTGTTAGTATGCATAATATACCAAGCTACACGTTGCACTCTATTTTAAAACCTGAAAGCTTACAGTAAATGGTACACGGGCAGCGAAACTTCGTTTCGGGGAGGGGGGGCTAATAACAGCAACTTTTGATACAGAATTTCCTTACGAAGTATTACGATTTCCACTTTGCTCTTTCCCCCCCCCCGATAATTTTTTGCTTCCGCTGCCCATGTGGTACGCAGTTACATGTACTTTGTACCAAGTAGAACTTGTTGAAAATTACCCGATTACTCGTACAATTCGCAGAGTTCATCCTCCTTTAGCCGATAAGGCCCTGATATATTTACACGCAACTTAAACCATATGTTTGACAAGATTCGCGGGAACGAGTAGATTCCTTTACTATTTTTTGGTAAAAGCCCTATGTAAAGCAGCAACTTTCTCATTTAAATTTGAAGCTTTCTATATACAATTAACTTAACATCTTTTAGGTATCTACAATTTTTTGTTAACATTTAAATGAACTTGTAACTACAGAAGACTTTTAAGTTGAAAAACTGCTGAGATTTGTCTGTATATCCGAATCAGTTGTCTTATTTTTAGTTTACGTTAATGCTACTTTCTTTTCCTTTGATAGTTCCCGGATGGAGCCCGCCCTCCAGTAGAATTCCCTGTAAGTTTCGTTTCGTTTCAGATAGTGTTTTTGAAAATGAAAGCGATTAATGGATATATATCTTTTTAATTGTTTCTTTGTCTCCCAAGCATTTTTGTTGCAAGATTAACAAGTCTCAAAAATGCCTTAGAA
Organism: Hydrozoanthus tunicans; assembly: GCA_026413305.1. Lineage (NCBI taxonomy): Eukaryota > Metazoa > Cnidaria > Anthozoa > Zoantharia > Hydrozoanthidae > Hydrozoanthus > Hydrozoanthus tunicans. Next base: position 5,763 of record JAOBAT010138420.1, on the reverse strand, counting down.
ACATTTTCCGAATTAAGATTTTCGAAAATACCGAGTCTTTCGGCAAACACCTCCGAAAATTTTCCAAAGTTTTTTTAAAAAGAAATAAAAAAAGTGCCTTAGGAACAATTTTAAACCTTTTTCGAAGATTTCCGAATGTTTTAAAAGATTTTATTACATTTCAAGCAGTTTTTGAGGCTAGAAACTTGGGTTAAATAAGTTAAGTTATGAAAAGTTTTCTTGTTGGATACCGCGGAGAATGAAGAATTTTGCACTCGATGTTTTTGATAGAATACAAACAAGAACAAGCTAAGAACAAGGCACGCTCAAACTTGAATCAGACGTTTTTAAGAATTTCTTTTTACTTACACAGATCGAGTTTTATATGTAAGTATATGATAACATAATTCCTAACTGTTTTTATTTCATTTATTTAAAGTAACTGAAAACGGTAAAAAGAACTTGAATGCTCCTATACGCGTTGCATATGTACATGTAACGTTTTATTTGAAATCTGTTCAGTTTTACAACAAAAACTATTACAGGGTATAACAACTGGCCCACGATAAATTTCAACCAACAACATTATCTCTATGCTAATAGAAAAATAATGGAAAGGAAATATGATCAATTAAAAACAAATATTTGAGGCTTAAGTCGCGCCAAATATTTTAAGAACAACCCAGACTAAACCGAAAACAATTGGTTCTAAAACAAGTTATAGTTTTGGTTTTTCCTAGTTATAGTTCTGGTTCTAGTTTTAAAAGCTCTGTATGCAGCAGATAAATAGAGAACATTATACATTACGGAGATACTGGAATTTTGTCTTTGAGTGTTGGAGAAATATCTCGCGAGTGAGCGCATTTTCTCTTTATCACATACTTAGTGAGATTCTACATGTTTCTCGCAATCACCAACGAATTAGATTGACAAGTTGTTTTAACGGCAGGAAAAGTTTCATATCAATCACACGTGAGAATATGGAAGTCGCGCACGTGCGTTCTGACTGGCTGTTTTTTTTTATTGATATGGGTGGCTAATACGTTCTATATTTCAGCGATCTATTTTGTAAATATCGAACTAAGTATGTGATAAACAAAATTATTAAGAAAAGGCAGTTAGTATCAACAGTTGCCGGCATGGGCTAGGAATACACACAACTCCTACTCGTCCAAAAAAGGAAATCCTTTTAAAAGTTCTTGTGCAATTTCTTTTGAAGCTCCAGGAGGGGAGAGCCTGGTGGCTAGCAGTCGAGGGAGCCGAAGCCATGCTTGTTAGTTATACTAATGATAAATCGATTATAACTGGTTTAGTAAATAGTGAATAAGAATATGTCGATTGATCGAGACAACATTGTTATAACCACCACGCCGTTATCATTCAAACACAGAACTATTAATGAATTTTAACTCAAGTTAACTGACAGAGCTTTAAATTTAATTTGTTAGCAAATCCGTTAAATTCACTTTACAGCAAATAATAAACAATTTTCTAAAACCCTAAGCGAGATCTTTACTTGGAAATCTCAGACCGGAAGGTAGCGAGTTTCATACCACAAGATCGAGGTTTAGGATTTCCCAGTAAAGTTGGCCGAGCGAATGAGGTTGATAAGTTATATAGTATATAGTTTTTTTAATTTAAACAAAAATCTAAAATAGAAATAGAAACAAATATATAACGAAGCTGTAAAAACTAAAAAAGGTTATAATGCCCGCAGGCGTTAGAAGATATATATTAGAGAACTTCTGATCTAGATTCACAAACCGGTACAAGTACGAGTACGAGTTTTCCCTTTTGTCATAAGGAGTGTTCCGGAATTGCGAAGAAATCACGCCTGATTGTTGTGTTGCCAAAATCTTGTAGTCCATGTGCCGAGTTTTTGTGCAAATCTCGTTGTAAACAAGACGACGACGAGTTTTGGCAACACGATGATCAGGCGTGCTTTCTTCGCAACTTCTGGCACGCGCTGCAGTTTGACGTCTTCTAGAGGATCCCTCTGTAAACCACTTTTTTGTGATGTTGGCATCCTCTATAAAGATTAACCATTATTATTATTATTATTATTATTATTATTATTATTACGAATGAGTAAAACTCGTCATCGTACTCGTTGTGGAATCTGAAGATCTCTAGTACCCCCATCGTATCTCAGCCACCAACCAGATTACGGGGTTCTGCCGTCTGGCCATACAATAAAACATTAATATTTCAACTAACTCGAGTCACTCGCTCACCCTTCACGGAACACCCCTGCTCATCCTTCACAGAACATACTTGTTCATCCTTTACAGAACATCCCTGCTCATCCTTCATAGACAATCCCTGCTTGTTTATCCTTTACAGAACACTCTGCTCATCCTTTACAGAACATCCTTGTTCATCATTCACAGAACATCCCTGCTCATCCTTCACAGAACATATTTGTTCATCCTTCACAGAACATCCCTGCTCATCCTTCACAGAACATATTTGTTCATCCTTTACAGAACATCCCTGCTCATCCTTCATAGACAATCCCTGCTACAGAACACTCTGCTCATCCTTCACAGAACATCCTTGTTTATCCTTTACAGAACATCCTTGCTCATCCTTAACAGAACATCCTTGTTCATCCTTCACAGAACATCCTTGTTCATCCTTTACAAAACAACACTGTTCATCCTTTACAGAACACTCTGCTAATCTTCACAGAACATCCTTGTTCATCCTTCACAGAACATCCCTGCTCATCCTTCATAGAAAATCCCTGCTATAGAACACTTTGCTCATCCTTAACAGAACATCCTTGTTCATCCTTCACAGAACATCCTTGTTTATCCTTTACAGAACACTCTGCTCATCCTACACAGAACATCCTTGTTCATCCTTCACAGAACATCCCTGCTCATCCTACATAGACAATCCCTGCTCATGAATCCTTTACAGGACACTCTGCCCTTCCTTCACTGAACATCCTTGCGCATCCTTCACAGAACATCCTTGCTGATAGTTCACAGAACATATACTTAAAGAAAATATATAATAGTCTCGATGTGACTCGTGTATGATGTAGGTCGTTGAGGACAGCGATGCTTCGATTGCTTACTGCTAACTAGTGTTGCTCAATACTATACAATATACAACATGATACAATACAATACAGTACAATACAATACAATACAGAACAATACAATATGATACAATACAATAACTTTTGTTTGGTACCTTTGTTACAAAGCAAAACGAGAAAAATTAGTTAAACAGATACAAGGTACTCAGCTGGCTGCAATAACCTGAGGTTAGTCTAGACAGCCAGCTGATATTTAAACATTATTTAATTTGTTGGTCAAAGAAAGAAGAAAGGAAAGAAACAAGAAATATACAGCAAATATAAGAAACATAAATAGCTATAAGAGTTCAGGCGATGTTTAGACTGTGATCTTGTTTGCCTAAATAGGCGATAATGATAACTTATCATTATCCTATAAATATCCTATATCATTATCACTATCTTTGTCATAATCATTAGTACTACTATTGTCTTTGTTTTGTATCAAATGAGTAGTTTCAGCAGACATTGATAATTACGAACCGGAGAAAACGTAAAATATTAAAGTCTGTATGCAATATCAATGCAGCCGTTTATAACACTTTTGTGATTTTAATGTTTCTTTAGTAAATATTCAATCAATTTATCGACTGATTCCACATTTTAACTAAAGTCGGTCGTTTCCTTTTTTGCTTTGTTGTATGTATCGTGAACAAAACATTAAAATCGCTATAGCGATGTTTAAGGACAACAACAGAAGCATCAGCAGTTTCCGTCTGAAACAATCATTCTATAAATAATTTAAGGTAAAGAATTGCATCCGTCATTATCATAGTTGTTACACTTTGAACCGACTAAAGCAGCGGTACATTATCAAACGGGCAAGCGTTCGTCCTTAATCTTGTTTCTATGCGACAAACGCTTTATGAACCCTTTGCAATGGCTCCTCTGTATTTCGCAACTGTTTTGTAAGCAAGAGCATAAGCGCTTCTTTACTCTAAATTTAAAATATGTTGTTGCGTCGCCCGCAAGCCATATACGTTGCTAACACATTATGTCAAACAGCTTATGCAAACCGTGTAATTGAAGCCGTTTTACATCATTAAATATTTAAAGTTGTTCTTCGAAAAATGAAACAAAACAGGAAACAAAACATTCCGTTTCTAATGAGAAAATGTGGTGTCGAGCAGTCTTATGAAACTTGTGAAAGTTATGGACTCCGACACAAATCCGAATGACTTAAGCCAACTGCTTGTGCAGGATTTGGAAAACTGTAACGGTGGGTTTGTTTATAACCACAGATAAAAAATATCTAAGAGCGTGCTAGACGCCGTTAAAAAGGCAAACAGTCCGGCAGTCCATATTCAAGGTTGTCGAGAATGTCACTCTTAATCTGAAGAACAAAATATGGGAAAACCTACGTATATCTTACAGTCATGGAAAGCATATTTTCATATATATTGAAAAGTTTGAAAGAGTTCTTTTAAGTGTTGTAATGAAATGTTATCTCACTAGAGATCGCGACTCAATGTTTGATAAATCATACCTAATATTTTGTTCTTTCAACAACTTTATATACATGCTTGTATTCATTAAGCTCTTTATGCTTTACTTTTCTTTCCAGTTTCTGCATTTCTTTATTTTTATGTGTAATGTGTTTTTGACTGATTAATATGTCTTTTTCGGTAGCCATGGATAAGAACACAACTTACTTGTTTAATCTTTATTCTAATCAACCTCGCGGGGACTTATAAACCGCGCACACTGTCGGAAGGGTCCCTAAACAACCCCATTATTTAATTCAAAACTGGTGAAGAACCCTTTTCTTTAAGGGTTACTTACTTTTTTCGCAGATCTTTCAATATACTTCTAAAATAACTTTGAAAGAAGAAACTTTTTTAAAATCTGCACTCAGCAACTTAATTGTCGTGTTCAGATAACTAACCAATCACATTCCATGTCAAATGAAATGAGTTTATACTATCGCTTTCGAAACACGGCTCAGTAAATCTTCTGCAAGTAGCAAGCTTCGTTTCAAAGCTATACTATTTCGATTTAACACTTTCGTTTAGAGAAAACTGTGACCAGTGAGTCAGTTCCTATAGACCCTGCCGAGTAGGCAAAATAGTTTGACACTATCACAAATGTCTGTCTTGGGTGTACGTTTAATTGAAGCAATACAGACTTCAGGACCCTTTTATATAAACACTTTTATCTTTCCTCAAGGTCTAAAGCCTCTCTTTATTTCTTATTTGTGAAGAAGATAACTTAGTACCGCGCTTACGTATTGTTAGGTGCAATGGTAAAAAAGGCATGTTTCTAGGGAACATAGCTCAGTACCATTCAGAGTCCAAGCTCAGTACCATTTAGAGTCAAAGCTCAGTACCATTCAAAGTCCATACTCAGTACAATTTAGAGTCAAAGCTCAGTATCATCTAGAGTCCAAGATCAGTACCATCTAGAGTCCAAGATCAGTACCATTCAGGGTCCAATGCCAGTACCATGTGCTCAGACTCCAAGTTAAGTATCATTCAGGGTCCAACGTCAGTACCATACACTCAGAGTACAAGCTCAGTACTATTCCGGAGTCCAATGTCAGCACCATGTGCTTAGAGCCCAAGATCAGTACCATCCAGAGTTTAATATAAGTACCATTTAAAGTCCTAGCTCGGTACCATTCAAAGTTCAAGCTTCAGTACCATTTAGAGTCGAAGCTCAGAACCAATCAGGGTCAAAGCTCAGTACCAGTTAGAGTC
>JAOBAT010138409.1:0-11767 GCA_026413305.1 Hydrozoanthus tunicans | reverse complement strand
GGGACTTACATTGATAGGTGCATTAGTTCTAAAAAATCTCTTGTACTACAGTTTGTAGTACACAATTAGCTTCTTGTTGCATACTTGTAGTTGTTAAGCCTTTCTAATTGAACTTGACACTTAATTTAGCATACTGATTTATAGACAAGCCAGTCATCATCACACGTTCATGCTCTAAGAGTTTGTCAGGTTGTCAAACATCTTTATCTTACCAGTCATCCATGGACAATTCACTGGCAGATTTAGGAGAGGGGCCCTGCTCCCCCCCCCCCCCCCTTCCTTTTTGGCAGCACTGATCATTTCTGGTTACCTCTGGTTCATTGAACTGACTGGAGTACCATGCACTCTTTTCGTCTTACTGCTCAGTTTAGGCAAACATTCATCTTTCCAACCTGTATTAAGCATTGTAAGTTTTTGTTGTTAACAGGTACTTTATAGCAAATGCCTGAAGGCGTTCATGGAAAGTTTTGTATTTGAGTTTGGAGGGAGCAGAGTTGGGACCCCCCCCCCCTTTTTTTCAAAAATCATCCGTTGAGTCAATTAAATCTATAGACAAGGAAACTTTGCAAAATATAATTTCATTGTTAAGAAACTTGGAGAAAGATTCTTGTAAGGAACTTTGAGTCATATTGTCTTTTCTCCATGGAACCTCATTAGGCCCCTAAATGTTTTCTAAATGAATAGAATAAATAAACTTTGCCCTTTACAGGTGATGTGGTATGTGATCCAATGTGTGGAGGGGGCTCCATTCCTCTTGAAGGCGCTCTCAACTGGGGGAGCTGTGTGCATTTGTGTGGTGACAATCATGAACTAGCCCCTCCAAGGGTGCTTTGCAATCTACAGGAGATCATGAAGGAACCAAATGGCAAAATGTAAGTGTTTTTAATTAACAGAGTATATTGTCAGGTCAATATGAGTAAAATATGACAAAAAAAACATGAACAGTTTTACTGACTGTATAAGCTGTTCAATTATTGTTCATTGCTTTTAAGGCACATGGAGTTGCAGATAACCACTGTGATCAGGTCTCTTTACTCAAAGGGATAATTAGAAAATTGTTTAGCTTCAAATTTTTGTATTTTCACTCTTTCTTTCAATTCCATTAGGCCGATACTTGACATTTACCAGTGGGATGTGTGTAACTTGCCTCTTAAGGAAAACAGTGTTGATGCCATCGTCACAGATCTTCCATTTGGGAAGAAAAGTGGTTCAAAACAGAAAAATTGGGAACTCTACCCAAAAGCTCTGTTAGAAATGGCAAGAGTCTGTCCCCCCCTGACTGGAAAGGCAGTTCTTCTCACACAGGATAAAAAAGTCATGTCCAAAGTTCTTGGTGATAATCTCTTGTGGAGAAAGAAGTTGACCCTTTGGATCAATATGGGTGGACTGGCAGTGGGAGTCTACGTGCTGCAAAGGACATCAAAAGAACTTTTATAGCAGAAAACTGCTGGTACTGTCAAGAGAGAGTCACTGGTGACTCACGAAGTCCCTAGAAACTTACACTAAGGATTGTTGCACTGGCAATAAGTGTTTAAATCAGATGATCAAGAAGAAACATCTAATCACAACTACTTTTATGTGACATTTTTGTTAACTTTGTTTTTTTCTGTTTTCATCAATCTTTATTTTGCCACATAGCATTTACCATTTTTCTTTCCTTGCCAAGTTCAACCTTCAAAACTAGTTTTGCTCCTGAAAACTATAAACTTTGGAAAGATGAGGTTTTACAAGAGATGTCAAATATTGAGTCTCGTGTTAACTGATCCAGATTCTCAGTTTTTCATGTCTTTATTGGTAATTCTGTTTTACCTTCACAGCTGTTAATAGAATTGATAGAGCTAAGATACAGCTTTGCTGCAGTTTGATCAAGATGGAATCTCAAATTCTTTAGCTTGCAGCCTTCAGTGGAAGGCATGAATAGACTTGATATTATAAAATAGTCATAAGGCTAAAAATGTTACATAAATTAAAATCCAAATGTTTGTGACTTAAAAGTCATCATCAACTCGGCCTCTGGGAATCCTAGATGATGACTTTTAAGTCAAAAATGTTTAGATTTTAACTTTTGTAACTTTTAAACTTATAACTATTTTATCAATAATTTTAGCGAGTATATTGACAGACTTGATTTTGTTAAGCTGTTAACTACACTTTGTGTAAATTATTTTAGTTGCTGCCATGGTTTCTTACTGCAGCCCAAGACAGTTTAACAAAGTCTTATGCACTCACGCACAGAATCTAGGTTTTGATAATATGGAATTGAACAAACAATTTACACCACTAACGAAGTGGCAGAAAAATTCTTCTCAATTAAATCACTATTCTTATTTAGTTACAAGGAAAGTATAGTCAAGACTGCAGTTGGGAGAATTCACCCTTGCACAAAAAAATACAGTTTTTTAACACTTTTATCACTGTTTCTTATTTAGTTGAACTTGATATTTCACACATCAAAATTTGGGCTCTTAAGTACTCCATTATTGTTCTGTTGTGTACTTGCACTAGTAGTATTTTCTCTGTCTTTTAATCGTTCCAGCACCAAGAACATCAAACGATCTTATGCAAAGTTCTACCTACAGAAAACAATAGCTTTTCAATTTAATTTTTTTAGAATTTTGCTTTCCATTTTCAGTACTTTGCTATTTTTGTTCAACTCCAATTTTCTATCTACTAAAAGATTATTCTGTTCAATTATGGTATAGAGAACTTAAATGTTAATAAAACGGCTGGCTTAAACTGGGTTGAAATAAAGCTGTTTCAAAGCATAGTATAGCATTCTTGGTTGAAACAAATGTTATCCGGGCTTTGTATATCACACTTCAAATATGGCCAGTAACATTTTAGCATAACACTAAGCAAAAACTGGAATATGAGAACAAAGCTCGAAAAACTTGTGACAAATCTTTTTGAATTTCTTTTGCCCAAATTGGAGAAATTTGCCTATGGCAAAGCTATTTAACTACAAAATAGGTTGAAAAATTGTAAAAGTAAGCAGATAATTCCTTGCTTTGACCATGGGCTAACACCTAACAGTTTTCTAAACTTCTAAAAGTAAAGTAAATGTTTTACTTTTGATTTGACTGAATTGTGTAAAAAAAATTATACAGATTACTTGCCAATGCATAAAACAGTTTTGCTAGAATATTAATCTACCACATAATAATGTACTAAACAAACAGTTTAAGGATGCAATTAGATGCCTAGTGTAAAAAAGAATAAATAAGCATAAGAACTTACATTAGTTCCTGCTACAAAGATGTCTTTAATTCATTAAATGACTGTGGATGTGTGCCACTTTAAAACAAATAGTGTAATCATAATATTCTTTTCCATGTTGTAATCACCATCATAAGAACGATTGAATGATGCATAAACCTTTGCCAAATATCTTGCAATACTACTTATGCCAAGCACCACTTATTTGAATGTAGTAATTATGCTTTGTCATGATAAAAAAGGATAACACCTATGTCTGTTTTTCTACCTTGAACATCCCTTAATGCTATATTGTTTAAGGCCTATTATTTACAAAACTGCTCTTAGTTACTAAATGTTTGTACTACCAAGTTTGTGATAGTATGTTTGTCAATCAGAATTTCAATATTTGTTAGACTATGAGTTGGAGTTTTCTCAAGATGAACTATTAACTTCTGTTTAATTCTGCCATCAAAGAAAACAACAACAAATAGTCCGATTGTTTTAGCAGGAACCAACTAGCATACTAACTTCAAATTTAACTTAATAAAACCTGGTGTTTATAGAATCCACCATTGTCTCTTGACAGTAATTTCACTACTCTATGGCTCAATAGACAGGAAGGGGGCTAACCAATCTGATTGCTGCACATGTGATTCTTGTAGTGACAGTACTAGTTCGTTCCTAGGAACTCTTACTACTAAAATACACATGAACCATATGAATTGTCTGTTTCTTATCAATCAAAGTCACAATCAAAACTTCCCCCAGATGACCATGAATGATCCGAGTCCCACCCTCCCCCCCACCCATGATGTCCCCCCATCGCACTTCCCATCATGTACCCAAGAGCCATTCCACCGACAGCACCTCCAGCTGCGCCCATCAACATGTTCTTCCCTTTACTATTTTTGGAAGAATTCTTCACATAAACAGTCTGTGGTTGTTGTGGCTGTACCCCCTGCACCATGCTTGTACCAGGTGCATAATACCGTTGCTGAGGGTATTGGCCAGGGGGAGGGGCGTATCCTGGTGCAGGGGGTCCATATCCTGCAGGGGGGGCTCCATATGGTTGTGGTGGTGGTGGTTGCTGTTGCGGATATGGTTGTGGTGGGTAAGCAGCAGGCTGAGGGGGGTACGGCATGGGCGGCTGAGGGGGGTATGGCCCAGGAGGTGCCTGTCCAGCATACGGCATGGCGGCTTGCTTTGGGTAAGGTGGTGCAACTCCAGGTTGTGGGGGGCCTGGGTATGGAGGTGGGGCACCTGTTCAAAAAAACAACTTAGTATTCCAATAATTGAAAGGACATAAAATTTAGCAACACAAAGTTAAAGTAATATCATTTATCCTTAACAGTAAAATCTCACTGACACCAAAAACATAGTATCTAGAGTTACAAAATCTGTGCAGTTTGCTAAAAGTTGGGATAGAAAACAACACTTAACATTTAAAAATGTTAATCCAAAAATGAATCTATTTGCAAGCAACTTTTAAATCTCTGTATTTATCTCACCCTAAAACATGTCTTTGTTCTTAGATAATAATTTGATTGCTTCAGCTCTTGGCATATATAAATTAGCAGGTGATCTTTGATTTTCATAAAAAAGTTTTTTTGTCTGCAGCTGGTAAAATATCTCTCAGTTTGATTTCAAGGTACATTTTCTAAAAAGTTTCAAATGTAGTTTAGAGGCACAAATAAAAGTAACATACACAATGTTTGGGAGTATGATGTTGTTAGAAAGATGATCTATTTTGTCTTTTCAACTCAAAGTTATACAGTCATTATATATATATATATCTATACATCAAATAAACAGAAAGAGAAACATGTTGCTGCAGATGGGATAAGAACCCACATCCCCCGAATTACTAGTCGGATGTGATGACCACTACACCACCGCGACAACCATGCTGGCAACATAGCGATCTTATGGCGTGTTGATCTTAACGTGGGTTTTCCCGGGCAGTTTTTCTTTCAGAGGTCAGATGGTAAAGCCTATAACTCCATAATCATGCCTTTCCACCTAAGTATCAAGTTAATGATTCACAGATAAACTTAGGAATCAGCTATGCTGGAGGATCCAAACGGATACAGGCTTATTTAAAGCAATAAATTCTACTAATATATGAGAAACCCATCCTAGAGATACATACATAGAATAAACAGAAAAAAAAACATGTTGCCACAGATATCTATATATATTTAGATTGTTCAATCTAATGCCAATATTGGCTAATTTATAACAACAAACTTGTTTTGTATGGTCACCATGGCCATTCACTACTGTTGCCTGATGAGTGTGGTCATACTGACCATCCGAAACAAGCTTGTCACAATAAAATGCCATAATACAATTGAAGTCTTAATCTAAAGCTTTTCAAATATATATATAGAGAGAGAGAGAGAGAAATTTGCAAGTAGAAAAAGAGACGAGCAACTTCTAACCATCCAACAATATATTGAAAAAACGTTTCGACCTTTAGGCCTTCTTCAGTTCAAATAAATTAAAAATTTGAAGTTAAAACATTAGGATAAAATTGGTTAAAAATCTAAGTTAGAAATAAAAAATTTACAAGGTTCAACTTATATACGCTATGATTTACAATACATTCTATATATTCTATTGTACATAAATTGCTTAATAGTTCTAGGCAGTGTTACAGAATATAAAAAATTTGTATAAGATTACTTGGAACTTGCAAAGTTATATAATTGTAGTGAATTTGATTCTCCGATTTAAATTCCTGTCTTTTATTAAAACCAAAAGGGTGTAGCGTTCTTAGCTGGGCTGCCAATAGGCTTCACGAGTAATTAGCGTGTCTTCGTTTTCAACCCTTTCTATACAAATGAATTGAAAATCGTTTAGCGAATGATGGGTGGAATTGAATGGATTGCCACCTCACAAGTTTTCTTGTTGGTTTTCATGGCCAATTTATGATTCTGAAATCTGATCTTAAACTTAGTGGCAGTAGTTGAGCCAACATATTGCAGATTACACTTAATTTTGCAAGTGGCCAAATAAATAACATTATACTGACTATATATATATGGTAGTTTGGCAAATTCTCACCTCCTGGTACCGGCTGCTGATAAGGTGGCACAGGGGGACCAGCTCCTAAGTTTCCCTGGTAACCCACCTAAATAGGAGGAAAAATTTTAAATTTTAGTTGTGAGATTTGGATAATTTTGAACAAAAAATTAAGAATCATTTGGTTTGGGTCACTGAAACAAATGCACCAACCTATTCACAAGTGTTAAAATTATGCACATATGCCTTAAATGCTCTTATATCCCTACCCCCTCCCCCCCAATCTCTAATGAGCCCATGTCTAGAGCTTCAAATCTAAATAAGCTTATTAGAGTGTTTGTGGCATCTCATCACCAATAAATTCTTAATAAGAATGAGAAAGAGATAGCTGGATAGATGGAAATTTTAGTTCTGTATATCAAAACCTTGTAACCTGGGACAAGTCCCACACTAGTGTTGGGACACAAAACAAAAAAAGCTATAGTAAGGGAAGAAGTCAAAACAATGGTATTTTTAAGGAACCCAATTTTGTCGGGAGAGGTGGTGGGTGGCAGCACATACCACCCTACCACACCCCTCCCCACTTTTTCAGAGCTCAATTTCTCAAAACCTGATTTAGGGGTATTGGTTGTTATTGTATTATAGACTCTTCTCTCCACAAAGAATGCGTTGGTGCAAGCACTTTATCAATATCTATTTTATTAAACTTGATATTTGCTCCTGAAATTCTGCTTTTTTGAAAAAAGGTAGTGGATGGCAGCACATAATACCCCCCCCCTAAATTGGGTTCCTAGGAAGTACCATTGTTTTGACCTTTTCCCTAAGAATTTGTGTTTATGGGATTAAATAATATTATGTTTTAGCCTGACCCAGATTCATTCTACCCAGAGCTGAAAAAGGGGGTTAAAGTAAGCTCAGAGAACATAATACTATTATTACCACTTTGGAGGGCAGTGAGAAAAACCTTTGTGATTATTTATAATGACCCTCACTTCTTGAGTTGTTTTGTTTCAGTGGGCTAAAATGTGTTTTCACCAACTGAAAAACATGTTTTAGCCCACCAAATTATCCATTTTTAGTCCGTAAAATGTGTAACAATGCCCATCAAGTGACTATAGTATTGTTTTTTTAAAGTAATCCTCCACTGCATAACATTATTATTTTAATTGTCTTAAATAAACATTTTATTGAGTCTATGTCTTTATCAGCGGCTCAAATTCGATAACTCTGTGCATTAAACAGATTCCAAGCAATTAAGTTTGATTACTTTTTTTTAAATTTCCTGTGTGCCACCATTTTGATTTGTGACATAACTTGGTTGCACGCCAGTCTCCACTCCTGATGAATACAATAGCAATGAAACAAATTGCTTGTCGTTAGGTATATGTACAAAAATATCAAGCTTGTGCTGCTGATATTGACACAGACTTAATAATAATTTCATTTGAGACCAATAATATTTGACAGTGGAGGATTCCTTTAACTATTATTCACCAGGGCGAAGTGAATATCTGGTGAATAATCTTCAAGACAAAGTTGAGGGGATTATGCAGCATAAAGATACATATTCACTATAAAGCCTGCAGTGAATAATTGTTAAATATGAGATATCTCAGTCCAAGGGAAGAGGGATGGGGGAGAAGTTGTTACTGTATAATGTAAACTTACTGGTTTTCTTGCTTCTTCCAAGGCTGTGATCCATTCACTGATGATAAGGAAGTATAAAACTTTTCTGAGTATTTACATTATATTAATTGAAGGCGAGAAAGGTTTCTGATTTGCAAATGATAAGTCAATCAGGCCACCATAGATAAGCTGCCTGCTTTTTTTAAGTATATCTGTTTTGTAAACAGCAATTTCTGAAACATTGCATAAAAAATGATGATGTGGAGGGTTGACTAGCGACTAATTATGTGCGTATTCTCATGAAGCAACTGTTTGTATTATAAATTCACTATAGATCACTCAGCGATAAAGTAATAGTTGTTAATCATGCATGGGTATGGTAGAGAACCACTCTCAAAGAATTCAAGCTACCAGATCAAGAAAAAACTTGATCTCCATGAAGTTTGTTGTTCTATAAGTATTGATTTTAAACTAGTACATTATAAGTCAATACTTGAAAAATACATGTTTGAATAACTTAACTACCTTGAACATAATTTTCTCAATTTCTTCACTCTTTCACGTTATAGCCTTATACTTTGCGCTTGAGCAAGAGTTGGGGTCAACAAAAGAAAAGCTAGTTTCGGAATTTAAAGAAAAAAGAAAGAAAAATGAACTGCATCAAAGCATCTAAAGTATTTTGAAAACAGATCTAAAGTATTTTGAAAACAGATCGGCCGAACTACATGCAGTTTACACGATAATTTGTAGATCTTTTGTAGTACAAACTCACGATAAAGTAAGAAATGTACACTGATTTCGAAAAATTGAATTAAAATTAAACTTTTTTACACTTTTATGTATTTTGCTGTTTCTCAAGTTCACCGTTGTACCTGCACAGTGCCTCCGTCTCTGCGCACAGAAACCACGTTCTCTCTGGCGACGCAACACAAAACATGGCGTTTACACTGCTTTCTTTCGGGGCTTTAACTCCCTCACCGACACCAAAACCTCGAGCAATTCGTCGGCACTCAATTTTCATATGGATTTTCCCATCAGCTTCTCTATCATCAGGATCTTGACTATAACAGAACTCGCCATCTCGGTAGAGAGTGAAGTATCTTCTCTTCCAGCTATTCTTGAAGAAGCCACCTATAATGTTAAAGAATGTTAGGTCAACGAAGCTGTCTATTTAAATATAAACCAAAAAAATGTAAAATGACAGAGCTTATTACTTAGTTTTAGCAGCCATCCACTTTTTATAGTCCCCATGACTCGTTAAACAGACTGGAAATATAAAAAAACGAAAGAGCTTTTCGTATGTCAGTACTCTCAACTTCCAAAACAACGCGGAAAACCTGGAGCAGAAATTACAAAACAATTCTATAAATAGAACGAGCTTTTGCTGGGAAATGACGTCACAACTGCATGCAGGATTCGACTTACGCCGGCATATTTTTCATCTCTGCTCGTCGCAGATTTAACGGAAACGAACGGTGTTTTGAAAGTGCCTCATATCGCTGAATGCCGCCGGAATTCTTTTTTTTTTTTTTTTTTTTTATTGAAAAAAAAAATTCTTTATAACCTCAGTTTGCCTGGCTTATCCTTGAAGCCAAAGGACTAAATAAACCAAGATTTATGATGATTTTAAAAACAATTAACAATTATTATTTTTTATTGTTTAAAAATGATAACATAGATTTATTCAATAGACAATAATTCGACATAAAAACTTGACAAGACAGGAGAGCGTGATACCAAACTTGACTGTGCACCCTCGCCCGGCGCATTCGACGTTTTTTTTTCTCGCTAAAAAATTATTTTCCAAAAAGGGAACAATTAAACTTTTTTTTAAAATTTTTTGGCATTAGTTCATACTCATTTAAGGTTACACCCGTTTGCAACGACATGTGCGTTTCAGGAAAATCATTTTCGAACTCGATTTTGGTTTTCATGGGTGTCAATCAAATGTCAAAACTCAAATTCCTCAGATAGCATGCAAACAACCTGAACTGGAAATCTTGTACATAAATAAATGTAAACGATAGTCAAATCTTTCCCTGATTCTCTCCGATGGAGGGTGGTTTTCCTGAAAGCAAGGGGCTTTTCCAACGAGGAAATAGCTGATCTTTTGGCTGTAAGCAAACGATTCGTTTCGAAAATCATAATAATAATAATAATACTTTATTTACCCACGTGGTCTCTTCAGGACTTTACATAATACCTAAAAATCTATTTAAATCTAAATATAGCCTATCTACCTATTACAAGTTATCTTAATTTACAAATTTATTGTAAAATGCCTGCTTTTCAAGAGAGCCGTGCCTCAATTAAAATTCTACTATATGCCAATTCTTTGGTGGTTCGCGATCCGAAGAGGAAAAAAACGAGTATTCACTGATCACTGGTAAAAATAATACAATTTTGAAGCTAAATGTACAGTTATTCATGGATCGTACGATCCACGAGTTATTCTGTATTGAAGTATTCGATTCTGTTAC
Organism: Hydrozoanthus tunicans; assembly: GCA_026413305.1. NCBI lineage: Eukaryota > Metazoa > Cnidaria > Anthozoa > Zoantharia > Hydrozoanthidae > Hydrozoanthus > Hydrozoanthus tunicans. The sequence continues at coordinate 1,439 of JAOBAT010138409.1, read as the reverse complement.
AGCTGCAGAATTACTGCTGCTCAGACGTCTTGTCCATCAGTGCCCGGAGCTATACTTGGACGAATTGCAAGCGTGGCTTGAACATTTGACCGGCCAGCATTTCTCTATCTGGATAATTCAAAGGAGTTTGAAGCGAATGGGGCTAACGGTAAAAAAGGTGAGTGTATGAAGAGTAAAAAAAAACAATGTTGCTCAGCTTTCCTACACTTTACGGCGATGATAATTTTTTATTACATATGTCACCACGAGTTTATATCGCCGATGCATTCAATTGTTTTTCTAAAAAATATTTACCAAAATAAAAACAAGGTTTTTGAATTTCAGCTTGCCATTCGCAGAAAAAGGTACACGATAAGTAGTAGTGAGTCATAAACCTTGTCTTTGATTTTTTATAGATGCATATTTTTGCTCGCCAAAGAAATGAACTTCACCGGGTAAGCCTACCGTGCCGGCGATTTATTTCCCAATTTAGGCCTAGCCAATTTCTTTTTCTTTATGAGTCATCGAAGGACGAAAGAACAATCCAGGTTCGTAAGTTTTAGCCATCGTAACTTGGTGTTCTAGTCATTCGGGAAGGCGAAAACGAAGAGCGAAGCTATGAACGAGTCGGCTTAGTGAAAAATCACGGGAGAAATATTTGAATTCTGCGGCCGCCAGGTGTCGCAAAATGATTGGCGTCCACGAAAATCAAACTCGAGTTCGGAAACGATTTGCCGGAAATGCACGTGTCGTGGCAAACGAGTGTAAAAGAAAGAAAAATTCGGGTTACAACCAAAAGGGTTTTCGTATGATTTGGTCGGTAAACTGGGTGTCTATAAAAGTAAGACCTAGAAAAAGGAAGACCCTAAGACCCCTAAAACTTCAAAACTAAGACCCCCAATTTCTGATTTAGGCAAAAAAAAAATCGTTGCATGCAACTTAATTTGCATATCCTGACATTTCCGAACGATATACTTGTTGTTGGATCATTTTACTGCCATATTTGAACTGAGTAACCTGGCGCCAACTGTCTTGAGCCCAGTTCGATGTAATTTTATTAATTAATGATTTTTATCAAATCGCAGCTCAATGAGTCTTCTTTTGTGTAAATAGTCACTTTCAATTCCATAAATTCCAAAAAGGGAAAAAAAGAGAATAATAGTTTATAACAAAAAAAAGTTTATGAAAAAAGAACGAGAAAAAGAATCATCGCACTCAATCTCGAACCGGGAACGTTTGTAGTTAACAATTTACAGATCGTTGAGCAAAAGTGTTCCCACCACACTATCATACATGTACCCGGCTCTTCTTTTGGTCTTTTTTTGGATATTTATAGACGCAACTCGGCCCACTCTCTCTCGAGAATAGAGATTGTACATGTAATGTAGATTGTTTTCTTATGTCGATGATCATCATTCCTACAACACGAGAGCATCGGCAAACAAGAATATGTACTGCCA
>JAOBAT010138408.1:0-25231 GCA_026413305.1 Hydrozoanthus tunicans | reverse complement strand
TCATATTGTTTTAGGTCACTGTTCCCGCGAGTGTCATATTGTTTTAGGTCACTGTTTCCGCGAGTGTCATATTGTTTTAGGCCACTGTTCCTGCGAGCGTCTTAATGTTTTAGGCCACTGTTTCCGCGAGTGTCTTATTATTTTAGGCCACAGTTCTCGCGGGTGTCTTATTGTTTTAGGCCATCGTTCCCGCGAGTGTTATATTGTTTTAGGCCACTGTTCCCGTGAGTGTCTTAATAATTTGGGCCTCTGTTCCCACGAGTGTCTTATTTTTAGGCCACTGTTCCCGCAAGTGTCTTATTGTTTTAAGCCACTGTTCCCGCGAGTGTCTTATTGTTTTAGGCCACTGTTCCCGTGAGTGTCTTAATAATTTGGGCCACTGTTCCCACGAGTGTCTTATTTTTAGGCCACTGTTCCCCCGTCAGTATCTTACTGTTTTAGGCTATTGTTTCCGCGATGTTTGCCGCGAAAATCCTCTTGTTCTTGAACCCTTGTTCGAAAGACGGAAAACTCATTCAAAAACACTCATAGATAAAAAAAAAGAGTGCTACGAGAAACGACTATCACTTAGACCTTTATTAATTTCTCAAAACAACAACGCTGTATTTAGTGTTTATCATGACAGCTAAGTTTCTAACTATTAACTCTTGTTTAATCTAACCACAAAGTTGAACTCTTAATCAGCAATACAATTTCACTTTGGTAATTACTATAAATGTGACACTGGCTTCACCTTTTTAGATTGAAGACCGCAAAAGCTACTACCTTGTCTCTAATGCACGCGAATAATACAATAAAGCTTCGTATACATGCCCCATGCTTCAAAAATATGCTAAACTATGGTAAGTTTGCAAGCCTACATTGCAACAAACTACTGGAGCTAAATTTTTCTACTTGCCTGTTATCGTTTTGGAATTTCTTTTTGTTTTCATTTCACTCAAATTTCTAGCATTAAGAAAACCTCAGCATAGATAAGGGAAAACCTTATCCATTTGTCAATCTGCATGGCTTCGACTAATGTAATGCCTAACTAGAGCCCCTTCTAGGAAATGCTTTTTCAAAGATTGCTTGCTCTTCTAATTCTTCCGCAAATTTTGAATAATCGGTACTTCACAAATGGTTACCAAACTATTAAAACTGAAAAAATGTTCTTACACGATAATCAAAAAACAAATCTACTTAAACTCCACTAAATTGAACTAAAGACTATTTTTTTGGATTTTATTTTTTTAGATGAAAACATACTAAACTTACCTTGCCCAAACTCATAAGCAACTAACAAATCAATTTATATATTGTTTCAACTTAATTTGTTTACTTTTGTTCCGTTCTGCAAACAGTCCTCTTTTCTACGTCTTTTCTACTTGGTTTTCTTTATTATTTCGTTTGCTTGCATCATTTAGAAAAACCCCTGGTAAGGTAAGGGAATTTGAAACGATCAGCATTTTTAATGTTCGCGTTGTCGTTAATTCCATTTCCATCATCGTTGTCAACACCATTGCTGCTGTTATCAACAATCACGTTTAGTTCGATTAGACTTTATCTAACGTCAAACTAAAGCTTACCCTGCCCAAACTCGTTCTCCAGAATGCCTTTCTTTGCAACTAATAAATCTAACTAGGTATTGTTTCAACGACGTTTACTAAACGCCAGATCAATCTTGTTTTAACAGCGGTCGCAAAAACTCAATTGTGTTGAACTTCTGGATTGTAGAAGTGTCACAGAACTTCATTCAACTTTTATTCCACCTGGCCTCTGCTCTATTGTATCCTCCATATTGTTTCTTTGTTGATGGCCTCTGATCAACAAGATAATATTCACTTTGTTTCTGTGTTTTGGGATACTTAAACCAATATCCAGAGAGAAGTTTAAAAACGTTCTTGGTGTTGGAACTTCATTTCCTTTGTTCCGTTTGAGGACCTATACTACGCTGTATGGCATAGTGCATTGTCAATATTGCGCACGTTTCTTTGTAAATGGCCCATAAACAACAAAGAAATTTCTTGTTTCTGAAGTATTTTTTATGTTTCCTTTTCTGATAGCCCCAATATCATCAAAGGTACTTTCGAAGATTCTGATCAAATCTTTGACTTGCTTTCCATTAAATGTGCGATTACTGCGAGGTACCAAATCTAATTGTTTGACAATACCCACTTTGTTTCTGTGTTTTGGGATACTTAATTCGTGACGATAAGCAGAAAGAAATCAAACATTCTTGGTGTTGGAACTTCATTTCCTTTTGTTCCGTTTGATGACCTATACTTCGCTGTATGGCATAGTGCATTGTCAATATTGCAGACGTTTCTTTGTAAATGGCCCATAAACAACAAAGAAATTTCTTGTTTCTGAAGTATTTTTTATATGTTTCCTTTTCTGATAGCCCCAATATCATCAAAGGTACTTTCGAAGATTCTGATTAAATCTTTGACTTGCTTTCCATTAAATGTGCGAATACTGCGAGGTACCAAATCTAATTGTTTGACAATACCCACTTTGTTTCTGTGTTTTGGGATACTTAATTCGTAACAATAAGCAGAAAGAAATCAAACATTCTTGGTGTTGGAACTTAATTTCCTTTTGTTCTGTTTGATGACCTGTACTTCGCTGTATGGCATAGAGCATTGTCAATATTGCAGACGTTTCTTTGTTAACGGCCCATAAACAACAAAGAAATTTCTTGTTTCTGAAGAATTTTTTTATATGTTACCTTTTCTGATAGCCCCAATATCATCAAAGGCACTTTCGAAGATTATCTTCAAATATTTGACTTGCTTTCCATTAAATGTGCGATTACTGCGAGGTACCAACTCCAATTGTTTGACAATACCCACTTTTTTTCTGTGTTTTTTGTTGCTTGACAAAGTAGCATATTGTTTTTGTGTTTGAGCTCCTGAATTCGTGTCACACTGCTACGAGATACCGACTTTTTTTTGGACACCTTACCACTTTATTCGTTTGTTGAAACTAATATTGTGTTAATTCGTTTCGAGAAACCAAACATTCTTGATGTTGGGTTCTGTCTACTTCATATAATCTCCTTGTAAATAGCAGTAGTTTATCTTCACGCTTTTCCATAATATCTTTTTGTTTTTGTTTCTTGTTTTTGCTGGGAGAAACCAACTGTTCTTGGTTTTGGATTCTGCGTGCCTCGTGCATTATCCTTCTTTGTAGTTAACTATATTTACTAGATGCGTTTTTTTCTTTCACCGATTTAGCCTTGTTTATGATAGTTGCATTAACCTGTATCACTTTGTTTCATAATCCTGCATGTTAATTTAGGTTAGCTCACTGATATTTGAATGTGCTTAGTACTGTCAGAATACAGCTCCTTTCGTAGTTTAACTCTGTGAGCCCCTTTGTCCTTCTTTGAAGCAACTGTAAGTGTCTCCTGTTGACCTTACTGGTTAGCTGTGTCTTTACTTTTGTTTTTTATAAATAACGCGTAAGCTTTAGGTACCTTAAGCTTAATAGTAACTTCCTGTATCACTTTGTTCTTGTGTTTGTACACCTGAACTTGTGTAACACTGCTGCGAGAAACCAACTGTCGAGTTCTCTCTGCCTTGTAAACAGCCGTAATTAACTTGTCCTATTTGTTCTTGTTTGAGAGATTTGCAGAGAGAAAACAAATCGTTTTGAATTCTGTGTGCTTCATGCACTTATTCTTCTTTGTAATTAATGGCAGTTCTTTTGCGTTTTTTCTCCAGCGATTTAGCCTTATTTATGACGCTCGTATTGGAATCACTTTGCTGTGAGATATCGACTGTTTTTCATGCTGTATGTTCATCTGAGTGAGTTCACTGGAACTTTATTTTCGACTTAATAACTCTGTAAGCCTCTTTGTCCTTCTTTGTAAATAATTTCTTAGTGTACCCATGATTTGAGTATAAATGCTTCTTGAATAACTGTGCGGTTTTGCTTTTGTTTTGTAGAAAATCTCGTAACCTTCTCATGCTGTAAGGCTTAATCGTCACTACTTCATGTATTTTTCCAATAAGCGACAATTGACTCTAACTTGTTATTGCAGCACTGCCATCTTTGTCACTTTAATACTTTTCGGCGACTGTGATATGTTGAGGTGATATAGACTATCGTTAAGTCCCACCACATTCCGATTTACTGTTCCAAAAATTGTTCTAAAACCCGTGTCGTTTCCCTAATTCTGTGCATATTTTGCGATAACTGATACTTCTGAGGAAACTTCCTTGGATTATTTAGAATAGTTCCCGATGCTTGACTCTTCCCGAGGTTAAATTGTTTTCTTTTGTTATAATTGAAACGTAGATACAACTTGTTCGACTTGATCATTTTTAAGGAGGTGATAAACTGTCTCTTTGTGGAGACGTTTCTTCAATTCTCTGCATAACTAGGAGGAACTATTTCTTCCATACTTGGGGAACTCAACTAGCCAAGTATTATGGTAGCCTTATGGGTTATACAGACAGATCCTAATAAGTGTATGTTGTTCCCTTCTTACCGATGTCAAGGCAGTTGTTTGAACTGCAGCAAAAAGAAATGAAGACCCAATTTGATTGATTGTTTGATTTGATCGGAAATCTTAGCCCTCGTCTTCAACGAGTTCATTATCGCCATCTTCGATATCAAAGAAAATAGCTTGTTGTTCAACCGGTAAATCATCATCTATCTGGTTTTCCTCGCCTTCGTCATCTAACACTCTTTTCCGTGGCGACTTCCTTGGTAATAGGAGATTTTCTTTCACAATCTGCAGAGAAAAAGTATGGAACTAATTAAAAGCACGAATGTCGTAACCTTTCGACAAACTCAAGACTTACACAATAAATATGCAGATATACAGTATAGCCCCGGTATTTCGAACTCCGATGAAAAACGATCAGTTCAAATTAGCTGGGTTTGAAACATCCGAGTTTGAGTTAACCGACTATGTATCTAAGATCAAATCCTGTGAAATTAGATTTTGATCGAAAAGGTGGATAACTTGAATTATCCAAGTTCGACTTCCGAGTTCTACTGGTTTTAAAGCACTAAAATCAGGCTTTCAAGTACGCCTAGGTGAAAAAGTAGGAGAAAAGTAGGACCAAAATTTTTTGAAAAGTAGGACAAAAGAAGAATTTCGAGGGGAAAAGCAGGAGAAAAGTATGACAACTGAGGGCTTAGAAGAAGGACTAAGAATGCAGCCTTTGGTACAGATCTTTGAAGAAGTACTGATGAATTGCTTCTAGTCTGCCTGGGACTCGTTTCACTGCTGCTATGTGTGTGAGGCATCTGGACTGGACATGCCAGTTGAACATTTGTTCGTCAAGAAATCTTCCTTGCGACATGTGGTCAAGGCTTTAACCCTAAACACCTGCAAGGCTTACTCCCTATTCCTGCATGATACAACCTTGCACAATTTGTTCAAATTGCGGCATGTAAAAAGTAGGAAAAAGTAGGAAATAGTAAAAATTTCAAGACAAAAGTAGGAATAATAGGAGAGGGGTAAAAAAGTAGGAAATAGTAGGAAAAGTAGGACCACTTGAAAACCTGTAAAATTAATCAGCACTTAGGCTGTTTTAGCTGTCGAACTGAAACACACAACCTCAAAGAAATATTTACCGTTAAGAGTTTGAGTCGATAGTTTTCTTCAGTCTCCTCTTGCTCTTGCTCAGGAACAGCAATGTACTCTCTGTTTAACACAACCCTGAGTTCATCAGCAGTCATCACCTCAGCGGGGTCGATAAAATTTTCGTTTACCAATTCCACAAGGTACTCACTATAGTGCAATCTGGAAAAAATGTAGAATATGTAGAAAAATAAGTATATTTATTTGTCAAAATAACAACATAAGAACACTTAACAAAGCTTGAGGGGAAAATATGTGGAAACGTCTCTAAATGACTTCTCTCTCACTTGCTAAACTAATTCTCAGCTCGAAACAGTACGTGGAGTTTAAATCGTAAATGCCGTGCGGCGACACAGTTACCGGGCGATTAGCGTGTTCGTTTCGTAATACAGTATACAGTATAACCATGGTGTTTCAAACTCCGATGGAAAATGATCAGTTCGAATTAGCTGGGTTTGAAACACAGTTACCGAGCGATTAGCGTGTTCGTCTCGTCTTTTTTTTTGTTACTAATATCTTTTATTTACAACAAAACAAACAACAGACTGCTACGAACACATCTAAAAATTACAAAATTAACTACCTTTTACGTATTCTTAAGAAAAAAAAATCTCGTCATCTTAGAGTCGCGACTTCGAGCCATGTTGTGCCCTCGAGGAACACATGACTAGCTCCAGTCAACTCAGCTGTATAAATGAGTACCAGCTCTGCTGGGGGCTAACCTGCGATAGATTAGTGTCCTGTCCAGGGGGAGTCAAAGTCTCTTATCTACTTAGCACTACGAAACCGTTGATAAGCGCCGGCCTTTTGGGCCACTTGGCTCGAGAATAAAATTAGCTTAAACGAACACTCCCAAGTATTGAAGTTTAAAGTCCCTATCAAGCTTATTTATTTAAGTTCTAGATTAAAACAATTGTCATCTGTGAACTCAGAAATCGAATAACCAAAGAAAATTTCAACGTCTAAATGTCTTAAAATTTTTATTTCAAACAATTTCAAGGGAATAATTCATTGATTAAAGTTATAACAATGTGACTATTGTAGCCATAATTGAATTTTTTGAGATAAAAAGATTTTCTCTGCTTCATGCCTCGTGCTACGTCATATGCCTCCTGCTACGTCATCATTGCACGCTTCAAGTCTAAAAATTGTAACAGGAACGGCGAGAAAAAATTTCATTTTCGGAAATTACTATTATTCCTACTATACTACTTTTCATCTGGAACTTAAAAAACTAAGCTTGACAGGGACTTTAATAAGCTATTGGATATCTGATATTGATTTTCAACGGGTTAACAACAACTGGACGACTAAATACTAGTTATGCAATGCTTTCGAGTGGGATACCGTGAAATATGCCACGAGTCACTTGTATTTTCCGTATATAGAAACAATGTTTTGGTGCCGTTTTCCCGCCGTTTCTGAATTTTATTGGTGCGAACATGCAGCAAGTCATGACGGGAAGGTTGAGTGGAATATTACCCGTTACATACAGCAGAATATGCAACAGCGATCCTGGCCTCTGATTGGCTGTATTTTTCAGACATGTGATAAATGCATTTATATTACAAACTTACAAAACGAACCAGGAAATCGTGCGACTACACAAAAAAATAACTGGAGACAGTTCTAGACCTATAACTTCAAGTAAAAACTAAGCTATTAAAGTTCCTACAACAACAATTGTAGCGTTCGACTGGCAAGAGACAGTTCACTTGAAGTTGTAGGCTCCAAAAAGATTGATGAAACGCCGGCCATTACATAACACTCATTTCAGGCCTACACTTACTTAGGCAGTTCAACTTTTGTTAATGTACGGTAGTAATAACATTTACTTCTATCAAAACCTAACTCTACCTGCACAGCCCTCCAAAGCCGGGTGGGGTTTCTGCACCACATTGTTCATCAAAAAGTCCACCTTCACCTTCTTTCTGTTCCATCACCTTACAGCGGCCATCTTCTCGCACTGTGGCTGCACCGCGCGGTTCTTCTTCGTCACTGTCGCTTCCTTCATGTTCAATATCACTGTCGTCGGCGTTTATACCTCCTGGGAGAGGATAAAAACAGATTAGGGAGCTTAAGATATGACACAGCAACACCGACGACGACGGCCGGGAACAACCTTGACTACAATAACTGCTGATTGGAGTGCACCGTGCTTGTCACCTGGATGCCGGCGTCTTGAAAATCACAACGCCAAAAAGCTCAGTTTTGAAGTTTTTACTACAACAAAAACGACCTACAAAAAACTTTCTCAAACTCATTTACCATTAAGAAGGAAACTTTCTTACCTTTTTATACTCACAAAGCGTCGAACAAAAAAGAAAGTAAACTTGCAAAAAAACAGGGATTTCTTTGAGCACTACTATTATTCAACTTCCATATAATACCTGGTTGTTGGGGTGGCTCTGTATTGAAGAAAACGTTGTTATCTCGAAGAAGCTTCTGCAGCTCTTCAACACCTCGATCCCTCATATAAAACAAGCAATCTCGGGGATGATGGGCATGGAGTCCTTTATTGGCGCATTCTTCCGAAACAACACAGTTCTGTAAACAAAACAAAAAAACACATGAGTCGACTCTAAATCAATATTAAGTATAATTGTTTTACCCGGTTATAAAGCTCCCACTATAAAAGGAGGTACTTTTATTTACCGTCAGCAGTTCCTTCAGCCCATCAGAGTGTGCTGTTATAAAAGGAAGCCGACCGTGTTCTCTTTATCCCTTCCCTCTGACACTCTTCCTTATTAGAGTATTCAAAACTACAGCTACACTGATCGGAAGGAGGTCAAAACAGACGTACAGTCACCGGGGATCGAGCTGGGGACCTCTAGCTCCGAAGGCCAAGCTCTAACTGACTAAGTTTTTTGAAAGTTGAAGTTCTCAGAGAAACCTTGAAGGGAATCGAAGCCCCGGGTGCAGTTGTTCAAGGGCCTATAATCACTAAACCAGGGTTACATTGTTGAAACACACGATCTTGTTTCTAACCTTGTAGTGACTGATTTAGCTGTAATTTTGGAATTGAAATGTTTGGGTTTTTTTTCATGAAAACAGTAAACCTTTCCCTAGAGAAGAAATAACTGCTTGAGTTTTGGCTTTATCAAGGTTAAAGTTAACCGCAGGGCTCGTCCGCTTTTCTCAAAGCAAAGTTTAAGGACTTTTTTTAGGACATTTTGAGATAAGATTTTTGGTTTGTGAGGACCTACATCAACCACCAGAACTGACCTAAAACACGACTTTTTACGATATTGATTTTCCTTGACACAGTTACATAGTTATAGAACTGCAAAGGTTTGATTTGGCATTACGTGAGCAGAACTATCACTGTGCGCTTTTTAGGAAAACATAACAGTGTAGTCTTCATTCAAACTCAACAAACAGTTTATTTGTAAGCTAAGTACGTGACTCGTAATTCAAACAAAATGCCAACTTCAGTGAAAAAGCAAAAAGTTAAGGACTTTTTAAGGACCTTGACTGATTTTTTTAAAATTTAAGGTCTTTTGAGGCCTCAAATTTTGGAAAGTGAAAATTAAGGACTTTTAAGGTTTTTGAGGACCCGGACGAACCCTTTAACCGGCCTTTGAGCAACCCAACCCAAATGTATAAGTTCAGTAAATACAAATTACACAGTAAGGGTCTTTGTTTGAAGTGAAACATTCTTCGGAATATGATCTCTTTATGAAATGACTAATGCAGAAGATTTATATGACATATATTTTGTTACATTAATATCATATAGCATTGACATTGGGTAAATCCAGCTAGCAGATGCAAGGGAATAGACAAGAATTATCCTGTGACTCGGCTCCCCTATGAGTCTCTGTAGCAGTAAGGGTCTTTGTTTGAAGTGAAACATTCTTCAGAAAATGATCTCTTTATGAAATGACTAATGCAGAAGATTTATATGGCATATATTTTGTTACATTAATATCATATAGCATTGACATTGGGTAAATCCAGCTAGCAGATGCAAGGGAATAGACAAGAATTATCCTGTGACTCGGCTCCCCTATGAGTCTCTGTAGCAGTAAGGGTCTTTGTTTGAAGTGAAACATTCTTCAGAAAATGATCTCTTTATGAAATGACTAATGCAGAAGATTTATATGGCATATATTTTGTTACATTAATATCATATAGCATTGACATTGGGTAAATCCAGCTAGCAGATGTAAGGGATTAGACAAGAATTATCCTGTGACCCGGCTCCCCTATGAGTCTCTGTAGCAGTAAGGGTCTTTGTTTGAAGCGAAACATTCTTCGGAATATGATCTCTTTATGAAATGACTAATGCAGAAGATTTATATGACATATATTTTGTTACATTAATATCATATAGCATTGACATTGGGTAAATCCAGCTGGCAGATGCAAGAAAATAGACAAGAATTATCCTATGAGTCTCTGTAGTTCAGTGGGTAGAGCATCTGACCAGTAATCAGAGGGTTTGCAGGTTCGACTCCGGTCGGTGATTCAGAATTTCTCTGATCACTCAAACTTGAGAAACGCTTCCCTTATTCTATGAGCTCTCTAAATGCATTAAAACTTGGGCTTATCACAATGTAACAGAACCTTCGTGTTAGTGAGTGAACAGCAGCTCAACTAAATCTTACCCGTCCGTGTTTAAATGGGCAGTAACAACCGCTACAGAACTCGTGAGAGCACATGGCACATTTAAAGTGCATACACCCTCCTTTGGCTAGATCATAGCGGAACTTGCATTCCGGACATTCTGGGGATGTAAAAGTTTGACTTTTGTTACACTTGAAAAGTTCATTCGTTAAACAGAAACATAACAAAAATAACACTAAAATAGAGTAAAAACAAAAACTATAATAATAATAATAATAATAATAACAAGAATAAAACTTTTTCTTGCAGTAAAATAATAATCTTTACTTCGATTTAATTCATTTAGAAATATTTAGTTTAACCTCTGACAATATCTAGAAACTTTGTTGGTGTTTAAAAAATACATTACCATAAAAGCACACCAAAAACTAATAACATAGTTCAATAAAAATGTTAGTAAATGGCTGCCTCTACCACGTCAAGATCAAAATCTGCGTTTTTGAGCCTCTCAAAAAAGAGGGTAGATCTCATGAAAGCAAAGGATACCCAGGCCCTGATCAAAGCCATATAACTCAGCGTTTTGTTGGCACATCTTCACATCGAAGAAGACTGATCATTGATGATCCCAAAACCCACGTGCATGCAAGGATATCTAATCTTTGTTAGCTCTCCTAATCAGCTGCTCACTACAAACGTCTTGGAGAACTGGTTCAATATCGACATCATCAGGAGTTCAGCTTCCATGTCTCTTGTGTCGTTGAATGGCACAACCGCCACGTTTGCAGATCATGACACAGTCAACTGTAAAGATGTCTCCACAAACACAAGCGGAGGGAATATCATCTACTGACTAGACATAGCGTAGTTTGATTGCCTATTTCTCGGAGAGGAAGCACGATCAGCTAGCCAGATTGATAATACTTTTTCTGCTGATAGTTTCTCTTGAAGTTTATCGCTACACTGAACAGTTTCTCTTGAGGTTCATCGCTACTCTCGACAGTTCCTCTTGAAGTTTATCGCTACTCTCAACAGTTCTCTTGAAGATCATCGCTACTCTGGACAGTTTCTCTTGAAGTTTATCGCTACTCTTGACAGTTTCTCTTGAACTTTATCGCTACTCTAGACAGTTTCTCTTGAACTTTATCGCTACTCTCAACAGTTCTCTTGAAGTTCATTGCTACTCTTGACAGTTTCTCTTGAAGTTCATCGCTATAGTCGATACTGTTGAGAGCCAATCACTGCGCCAAGGCATCCCTGCCCTTCTACTATGATGTTAATAGCTGGTTACTTCACTCGCAGCCTCCTCTTTATCTTGCTTTGTAATATCCAAATTTTTTTGTCATTGGTAGCCAAGGTCTTGGCCTAGGGCTATAAGTGTATCCCAACATCTCTTGGTTTGCTGTAGCAGTACCTGCCTCACTTGCGTTATCAACAAACCATTAGTGTTTTGCTGTAGACGCCGCCTGTTAGCTTGCAATCAAGGGCAGTACACTGAGAGCATGATGGTCATAGCTAGCCGGTCTTTCTGAGTGGTCCCTTCGGCTGACTAGATCTCTTTGCCACCGCAATGAACAGCTGAGCTGGTTTTCTGTATGTGTTAATGGCATAGACTGCATACATGGGGCACAGCACTCGGATGCTATGCTGGGCAATAATAGAGAGTTTTACATCCGACTTTACCGCAAACTGCAAACGACTGGAGGTCATGTGACCAGTCTTTCGCGTCACGTTTGAGGTTTTCGACACACGTTTTCAACGGTTTTCACGTATGTCATTTACCTAAAAGCTTTTAACGTATGGTTCTTGTTTTTTCCCACGCAATGATACAAAAATCTTGTGGGGCAATTCTTTATCAATTAACAGGGGCACAAATTTGAGCTAAAATGCTAAATTTTATCAATCTTATTGGATCTTGAAAACAAAATTGCATTCATGCTCCTGATTCAAAATGGCGGCCTTAAATTTGCAAGAAGAACTAATACGAATTTAAAGCCCTTCGCTGCTAGAGAACCAAATGTTACCGTGAATTACTTTTATTTTCACTGATTTTTTTTGTTTCTAAATAGAATCCACTTCTTAAATCCACCGCCGATATAAATCGAATTACGTTTGAACGTCGAACCGCGAACAGGGAATACTGCGGTTTGCGGTAAAATTGGATCTAAAACTTTCTATTATCACCAAAAATAACTGACTTGCTGTAATATATCAAAGGAAAGTGTAAGAGAAGGAGAAAAAAATACAAATTAATAATAATAGTAACAATAATGACTGCCACAACAACAACTGCAAAATACAACATTTTAACTGTTATATTATTACTGTTTAAAAACAGTCACTAATTCTCTCATAACTGTTAGCAGAAGTGCGTCATTACCATGACAACGCGAAAATTGTCTCAAACTTTAGATAATAAAGCTGTGTTGAGCATTTATTGCACGCTGCGATTTATATGCAAAAATCGATCATAAACATGAGTCGTGTAACTTCTATTATAAATAAAGCAGATATGACGCACGTTCTGATTGGCTGTGGTAATGACCTCTTGTTTATGTTTCCATATCTTAACACTTGCAACCCAGTTCTCTTAGACAAGTTCACCTAGACTTGAGAACCCACTGCGCCGCGGGGTTAATAATCACATCTGTCATCCGTCAAAGGCAGGAAAACATTCTTAATCAGAAATTACTACGATTAATCAGTGATTAAATGCTATTTTAAACGTCTGAGGCGTGCTTGAAAATGGACTTCGCTTGGTAATGTTCATTCTCCCAATTTTTCATGGAACTAGTTTAAGGGAAATTCTACTTTTCGACTTCAGTAATTCCCTTCGTTTGATCACCTCTCATTTTCTCATTACCAAATGTCTTATCTTGTATATGCAACGAAAGGAGAAGTTGGATGTTGATCTCTGGGATTGAAAGGGATAAATTTCCACTATACACCATTATTAAATTTTCAATCTCGAATATTGCGATTCGCGCGTTCATTCAATCTCGGTTATCAGCTCATATTCACCAAATATGGAAACTGACTGTAGTGTTTGCAAAGCCAAAAATTAGGTTCTGAATAAAATTTAGCTGTTATTTTTATGTATGGAAAAGTTTAGAAAACTAATTAAATTCAATAAAACAATTATTCCATTCGCGCTTGTTGGATATGAGATGATTTATAGCCAACTCGACGCTTCGCGCCTCGTCGGCTATTTACCATCTCATATCCAACGCGCGCTCTTGGAATAATTGTTAATTATGAGTGTGTCAGCTGACAGGTGACCAAAATGAAGGACGAAGGACTCACCGATCCCGTTCTTGCGGAGGTGAGAAGCCAGGCCAGCTGCCTGTAGTTCAGGATCGTTGGCTTCTTTCCATGCAGCGAACTGCTCACACGTTATCCCTTGATGCTGGTCTTCCCACTAAGTTTTACGGAAAACGTTAGTACTTTATCGATGACCAAAACGGTCGTTTCTTACAGTCATGCTTTCAGCTTCCCGGGTACAGCGATATTGCTTTACCTCAGGGTTGCCACTTTTTACTTGATGTTAAATTCAACGACTTTTCCAGGACTTTCCAGGACCTTTTCAAGCAAATTCAGAACCCTGTCTGTCAAATAAGTGACACCTAAAATGAATGCGGATTGGCTGAATCCTGACAACAAAAAACCAATGACAGATCGCTTTAAAAAATCAAGCCTCCCGGAGTCGCGGTTTTTGTTTAAGAACGTTTTCACATCAAAATTACTATAGTAAACAGCTTGTTTATTAATTTTGGAAATAAAGAAAGAAACTTTTGCCCATTCCAGGATTTTCAAGGACAACAACCCAAATTCAAGGACTTTCCAGGGCCTGGAATTTTTTTTCCCAATTCCAGGACTTTCCAGGATTCTCAAGGACCTTGGCAGCCCTGTTTACCTTCAAAATGGCACATATGGACAGAATCGTCATACAAAGTAAAATTGTTAAGATGTTCCTAACAAAATCCACCCCATGCTTCCTGGATTACCTGACAGGCGTTCTAAATCTTTGAGCTACGGGAATCATGGGGAGTTGAATGTTCTGGTTTGATTCCTAATGATGCACAAGGGGATACTTCCCGTAAACTATACTAGACCGGTATGTTCGGAACTTTGGTTGATAAACAAAAGCCGGGAGTATCATTACAAGATAAACGATGGTACACAGAAGATCCGCTTTTCCCTTTGACAGCTTTTTTGTGAAGATATTACTTGATTCACATATCCAAGCATGAAAGGACAGAATGTTTTCAGTAATTTATTGGAGATACAAAAGTTAACACAGACAAGTTGAGTAAGGCCATATAACCTACAGTTAGGGTAAGGAAACTAGCCCTTTTCTTTCCAAAATTTCTTTTGAAAAATTGGAACGTATAAATATAGAACAAACTGCAAATGGATAGCTGAAATAAATTGATCCTATTTATAGATTTTGTCAGTACGACAATGGCTTTGCTTCCAAGAACATGTTCGGAAAAGCGGTAACCTAACTAAAAGAGACTATTTGATATATAAACATATTTTACCTTTATCTAAAAAAGTTTGTTTTTTATCAATCACGTATCGCATTCTCAAAACTATCTATTTTTGATTAATGAAGTCAGACTAAACCATTGCACTTACTTGCTTTTTACACTTGAAGCAGGTAAACTTTCCACAATGTGGGCATTGCATTTTGATTTGTAATGGATTTTCATTGATAAAACCTGAAGAGCACTAGAAAAGTGGACAACATCCATTGTTAATTTACAGCCTTTTTCATTACGTAGAGCAAGAGTTTTTCAATAAACCATTCCTAGCCGACAGGTGTAAGTAAAACACTATGAATATCACTCTGAAGAACATTTTTGAAAACAACACAAGTTTATATTTTGGTTTAACTCAAAGCTCTCTCATAACGAAACCATTGTTCAAGCGAACAAAGGTTAAATGAGCGAGAATGTATTTGTATACATTAGTTAAACGTAAGTTGCGATTTGAATTACACACTTATGCAGGACTCTAACCTTTGAAATACCATAATTAACTTAAAGCGTGATACAAAAGTACACTAAATCGGTAGTGCCCATTCCTTCGCATTTGAAAGTTTACTCACGTGAGAGCACCAGCGGAAATTGGGTTCCTTCATCAAGAATCTGTCCCTTACTTTCTTCTGGAACAAATCGTGCACTCTTGCATCAAGGAGTTGGCGAATCTGAGTACGAAAATCCAAGGACCAGTTACAGAAAAATATATCTGAAGCCCTTAACTGTTCAAAAAACTATTATACGTAAAACCCAGAGGCCTTCAATCACCAATCAAGAAATGAAGAACTAATATTAACCAAACAGATTGATAGCACTTTTCATGCGCTCTGATTGGTTCACTAACAGGTGAACATGCTGGAATATTCACCGTTGGTCACTCAACCGTTAAAGGAGATAAACTGGTTGATAGACGTTTTCATGCGCTCTGATTGGTTCACTAACAGGTGAACATGCTGGAATATTCACCGTTGGTCATTCAACCGTTAAAGGAGATAAACTGGTTGATAGACGTTTTCATGCGCTCTGATTGGTTCACTAACAAGTGAACGTCTTGAACTATTCACCGTTGGTCACTCAACCGTTCAAGAAGAAAAAATGGCGTCTGGTTTTTCTTACGTTTCGGAATTATGACTATTTGAATAGGGTGAGTAATTACAGTAAAAAACAAAACGTATTCTCCATTACTGTCCTATGGAAGATGAAACTATGAAAATAAACGAGAAAGGAACCCTTATAAACAAACAACGGGGCCTGTTTGGTTCATAGTAAAACAATTACTGTATCTTCCTTGATGTCAGTGACTAGCCATTCTATGACTCGAAAGGTAAATGTTTATCACAAGTTTATCATTCATTTAGGGCTATCTAAACACTCAGCTATTAGAGAAGTCTACATACCTTTCTAATTTACGCAAAAGGTATTTTTGAAACTATTTGTAAACGTTGTTGTTTTCACAGGGCTTGACACTAACTATTCATTTCACTTTCCATCAAGGAAAGCGATTTTGATATTTTACGTTCCATAGCGAAAACTTGCATTCAAGAAAAAACTTCAAATTCCAAAATTTGTTTGCCTCGAACAATCCTAATATCTCTGTCCAGGCCTCCGGCTGATCCAGAATGGTTGCCAGTGCTGACAAAGTGAAACGATCTAAGTTTTTTCGTAGTTAACTTTAAAAAAAAATTGGGACGCAAAAAAGAAGACATCTGTTTTAATGGAGATAAACTTTTCCCCAAGATGCCTTAAATGTTGTTTCCGTATCAGGCAAGCATTTGCAAACTTTGTATATTTTTTCCTTTCCAAGATCATATTTTACTTTTCTATAGAAAACGGGTAAGGGTTGGTGTCGAGCTCTGAATCAAATCAGCAAAAAGTATATAACATCCTGAGCTGTTCTTACGATAATGTCCATGTTGTTGAAAAATTGAGTTGCAACAGCATCTTCATCTAGGTTCTTTGGTTCTCCGCACTGGGGGCAGGTAAGGGCCTTGATGTTCTTGTCAGTGATCGTGTGCTCCAGGTACGCCTTAACACAGTCTTTACAAAACTTGTCTTGGCAGTTTAAGAATGTGATCATCTGCAAATGGAACATTGTAAAATTTATAAGGTTAAGCTCTCAAAAATTGAAACTCCATACTAGAGTGATATAAAAAGTAACTGTCACGAATTTATCTAATAACTCTGGAGTACACTTGAAACTTTAAAGTTCCTATCAAGCTTATTTTTTTAAGTTCCAGATGAAAGGTAGAACCCTTTAATAATATTAACTTTCGTCGTTCCTGTTACATTTTTTAGACTTGAAGCATGCATTGATGACGTAGCAAAAGGCATGAGGCAGAGACAATCTTTTTTATCTCAAAAAACTCAATCCTGGCTACAATAGTCACATTGTCATAACTTTAATCAATGAATTGTTCCCTTGAAATTGTTCGAAATAAAAGTTTTATTACATTTTTAAATAAAAATGAAAATTTTTGAACAAAAACCACATAATTCACTGCTGCTAGTTCCTAGGTTACCAGTCCCCGGCCTGCTCGGTCAAAATTTACATTCCAATCTTTTTTTGGTTAAAAAGCATACTTAGACGTGGATATTTTCTTTGGTTATTCACAGATGACAAAAGCTTTAATCCAAGAAGTAAAAAATTAAGCTTGATAGGGACTTTAAAGAAGTAACTGAAGTAAGCTTTTCCTCAAAGATACACGCCAAAACAAGCAAAAGACCTGTGGTGGACTTCCCCGCAATGTGCCGGATGCCCTTTAACAAAAGTGCATGACAAATTTCCAGTTTATGATAAAGAATCTCTCCAAAGGAGAACTGGAACAATTTTGAAAATCTATCAAAGGTGAAGAGGGGTTTATAGCTAAAACCCCTCCTAAGGCACTAGCTGCAGTACAACTAAAATTTTCTTATAAAAAGGTACATGAGAGTACACCCGGGTGTCAAAAGGTAGAGTTAAACTATAATCTTACCTGGTTCATTGGCTTTTCATCGAAGCACAAGGGGCATTCTTGTCGAAGATATTTCAGTGCCCTTTTAACATCCCCGCACTGTTTGGCTGCATCCACGGCATCCTCCACTGGGAATCCTTGGTCAATCAACCGCACTGCTGTCTCAGCTCTTCCCCAGGATTGCAGGAATTTCTCAACAAACAACATCCGAATGCGCCTCTGTCAATATCATGTTAGAAAGTAAACTTGGTCATCATAGTATTTACCCAAACAAATCGGCCGCAGTTGCAAAGAAAAAAATAATGGCATTATAACGAGTTACTGTGGTACCATTGAAACTTAGTTAGCTACAATAATTTCTAACTTGGGTTTTGCTTCAATTGAATTATAACATTTAAACGTGAGTGAGGGACGATTTTTTTGTTTTATTCCGATGAAGGACATCTCAACTTAGTATTTAAGTTAGAAGATGAGGAGATGTAAATGTTTATAAATACTTTGAGAATTGTTTAACATTAAACCAAAATTAAACATTTACCATCTCAAGATCTGCTAACTTAAATATCAAGTTTGTAGTCAACTTAATAACTTTGCTTATAAAAACGAAATGTCAAGCATTCACGCAATTTGTACAACAGAAAGATCTAGATCACCTGCAAAATTCTAAAATCATTCTGTGATCTTCCTATAAATGTTTCTTTAAGTTCCTAGATCACTTCAATTATCAAGCAATACTTTTTTAAAGATATTCGATACTAAGTATCTAAAAATGAATTTGGAATGGATCGTAGTTCGATATAATAAGCAAAAGCAAATAAAACTGGGTTTGGGAGAATGCAAGTTCATTAGAATTTGGATAAATTGACCAAAAACCCCAATTAAGTTAAAATTTGAACAGCTGATCTTACTTCTAAGTCATACTCCTTGTTGGAAACTACAGCTTCAAACAGTTCTTGCTCGCCAGCGGTTTCCGTTGTTAAGTGTCTCATGCTCTCTGCTCCCTGTACAACGACGTTTTCATAGTCTGGAATGCAGCTGTCCCTAACACGTTGTAGCATGGGTTCAAATGCCTTTTTCTGAAGCTCAAACTCTGCCTCCTCCACATTTCCATCGTGGTTATCAAGAGCAGTGACACAATCTGTCTTGCAGTAGTCGCCGCGCTGTCTAATTTCAGACACCTTTGAAACCAAAAGCAATTAACAACATTAGTGTAACATTAACTAGTAGTCTTCACTTTCTTTCTTCTTCCCACAAAAATTCGAGTTGCGTGTTTGGCGTAGCCTGGTTTACCAAGATGCCAGTCTGTCGTGCGGAAATCTAGGTTCGATTACCAATGCCGAACCTTCACTCAAGGTTTTAAAGTAATTGAGAAGAAGGTGATGCTTTTGCTCTAACATCTGCAAATGGTTAGGCTTTCGTGTCTTCTTGGATAAGGACGTTAAAGCGACGGCCCTCGGAGTCCAATAATTAGGTTGTAAAATCTGTTGGGTTCTCCGACTACCCAAGAGTAGTGAAGCTAAATAAAAATATTCCAAACAATAAGAGCCTGTTGATACCAGAAGCTTAGAATTGGGAATTAGATGTTAACATAACGGTTTTAAAATCCTTTCCGTCCAAACTGTATTGGTAAAATCTCGTTGTTTGATCAACTCTGATTTTAGCAATATCAAACGTCTTACTTAGTATATGTTATAAAAGGATAATTCATACATATAAGTTTGACTGCGACTGAAAATTTTAATTTACCTTCTGCTTCCTCTCTTCAACACATTTCTTTGCTGCCTCCGGTACATCCCCAGTGCAGTCAATAAGAGCAGTTCGCGCTTCTTCTGGGCTTACGTTACCAAGATCTGGAGCAATTTTTGTCGTTTCAATCAACACTGCTTGAATCAGATCGTGCCATTTGGTTCTGAGCCAAAAAACTGGTCCATTAGGCTCATCGCAGCCTAAAGTAGTGGCAATGTTCAGTTCAACTGGAAGAAAGCCTGCCCTTTCTGCTTCCTGTTGATAATAAAATTTAAAATGTCTTCATCGGTTGGTTCTGTTGTGCTCAGTTTGGTAGCCTCAGATAAGACGATATATGAACAAGTTTACCAACTAATCTTAGTAAAAGAAAACTTGTTCAAAGTGAGATATAACTCTTGAAATAAATTCAAAAAATTTCAATAAACACACATATATATAACAGCAACTATCATAACGTTTGTAGAGATTGTTACATGTGTTTCCGGAAAACTCTAATTCATACATTCATACTTGTCGAAGCTTAAGGATAATTTTGAAAAGAGTTTAAGCAAGAGTGTCGGACAAAAGTTGTAATGTGCACGAGTGCTGTATATCCCGCCACGTGTATATCTTGTGTTTGTGTAGATGAAGTAGGACGAGTTTTGGTAGAAATGTCGTTGAATTTAAGGGCCAACGCTTAGAAACGTCATTACAATAATATAATACTAAAAGGTTATAATACTTATATCCACTCGCCGACGCATTCAATAGTTTTTTTACAAAACCAAATATCTCAGCAACGTGACAGTTGTATGAACTTAAATACTAAAAACTCCATCGAAAGATATCTCCCTTAACTTACAATTAGTGTATCCAAAAACATTTAATGAATTACAAACAATGCAAAATTTCGAAAAAGTTGGACGTGTGGAAATGCACAACTGTTTATCTTCAAAACGTGTTCAAATACGAGTACAAGATAAGTTTGCAATCGTGTTCGCACTCGTTATCGGTGCTTTTAAAACACTGCAACAAAATAAAAGTGCAACATTAAAAGATAAAAAAAGTACGTTATAAGTTTAAACTAGGTAAAATTTTTAAGGGCACTTTGCGGCCCGAGAAAATCTTATTCACCTACCCTCATCCATTCTATAAACTGCAATCCCTCAACATATATTTCTTCTTTTCGACTGAAATCTGCCTCTTCGTATTCATTGAATAAAACCATAGGAGCACCTGGGGGTAAGTGGTTCTTCAGCTCCGTGTTTGGCTTCAACACTGTTGGCATCGTCATAGCCTGAGAAATGATAAATTTTATGACCATCATAATGAGAAAAAATAAATGTTCTTGTTCTACTGCGAGGATGAAACATTTCTGATTCTTTATTAAATATTGAATTTGAATTTCCCGCGCGCCGCCATTTTGAAATGTCACGTGTTTTGGTTCCAGTGCCAGTATCCACTCTCGATGAATACAACAACAACAACAACAACAACAACAACAATAATAGTAATGAACGACGTGATGACTTGATGCCTGGATTGGTAACGCAATATGCAGGGTTCGTCCGCTTTTCTCAAAGCAAAATTTCAGGACTTTTTCAGGACTTTTTATGGTAAGATTACTGGTTTTTGAGGACCTAAGCCATGGGACATCAACCACTAGAACTGACCTTAAACACGACTTTTTACGATATTGGTTTTCCTTGATATAGTTATATAGTTATAGGCACGTTTTAGTTGTTGTTATTCACGGACCTGACACTTAAGTCCGTAGAGCTGTAAAGGTTTGATTTGGCATTACGTAAGCAGAACTATTACTGTGCACTTTTTATGACAACATAACAGTGTAGTCTCAACAAACTGTATGATACATGCTTCTCGAAGCATCACATGATGATGACATGATTGGTAACGTAATTTGGAGTCCATTTTGCTTTACAAAAAGTTAAACAAGCGTCTCTGCGGAATAAATAGGGATCTTTTGCAACGAAGACGGCCACATCGACAACCACGGCTTACAAAAAACACATTTCTTGCTTTCTGTTGTGTTTTCACCTCACAGACAGACTTCAATGTATTCTTGTAAGACTCTGTTTTTATTATTTCTCAGTGGAAGACTTAGTACACGAGAATAACTGACAATAAAAAGGTCCATTAACTGTTTTGTTTACGTCATAACTATCACGAATATTAATGTTCATTAATACTGAGTATTTCGGTCAGTTTCATAACATTTTCCCTTTTCTACCATGTCTGGCTCTTTTGCCCTCTCTTTCTTTCTTTTTTTTTTCAATTTGTTTGTGTAGTCATAACAACTCAAGAATTTTAAGCTTTTCACGTTGTCATTCAGAAGACGCCAGCGTGCAGGTGACCAGCTGACGTGCAGCTATTGTATTCACTATTGTTGTCTGCCGCTGTTGTCGGCTTTGGCGCCCTCGTTGCTAAAAGTCCCTAATATCAGCGGAACTGCAATGCTAATCAGAAAAAGGACTGAAGTTTCCTTCATAGGGATAAATGAAGATTGAGAAAATTTTCTGTTGGTAGTCTTACAAACCCAAATAATAAGCTTTTCACGTAGTTTCAAGACGACGACGTGCTGGGAAGATTTAGAAAATTTTCTGTTGGTAGTCTTACAGACCCAAATAATAAGCATTCACATAATGTCAAGACGACGACGTGCAGGCAAGACTGAGAAAATTTTCTGTTGGTAGTCTTACAAACCCAAATAATGAGCTTTTCACGTAATTTCAAGACGACGACGTGCAGGTGACATTCCAACGTGCAGCCTTTGTGTTCACTATTGTTTTCTGCCATTGTCGTTAGCGTTACTCTCCTTGTTGCTTAAGCTCCAAAAACCAAGACGGCTTACCTGTTCATTTACAAACTCTGGAGCCTGAACTGGAAAAAACGATCTGTGTTTATCCACTTTGCTGCTAAACGGGAACTTGCTTGCGTCGGCAAACATTCCTTGAGTTACCAGTTGTTCGAAACTCGTCACTTTTGAGAAATCATGAGGTTGCCCCTCAGGTAAATTATCGTTTAGAGAATTCTTGGAAATCTGCAGAGAATTACAGTGTTCATAAATATTTTAAATTAGCGTGACCCTGATTAAACTACTTAGTTTGAGTTAGACGTGGTGAGTAAGGTGCAATGACTGAAAACGGTATTTAAAAGGTAATAAAATACATATAACGGCAAAGTAAAACTACAAAAATTTCAAACATTTTCAGTTAAAAACCATCATCAGATTAAGGTTTTCCGCCTATCGTTTGTGGTGGATCGTAAAGAGTTCTAAGTTAATCTCATAGGGAAAAGAACAATAGGATGGCTTGTGATTTGTTTATTTAAATCCGGTTTGAGTTCAGCAATCAGGAATGATTCAGGGATTTTTCTCTTTGTATTTTGTTTACTGTTTAGAAGCACTTTCTGGGAAGTTACAAAATCTGCGTTACTTACATCTGAAGGTGTTGTATCAACTCCTGTCTCTGGTGACTTTTCTGCTGTGTGCGATCGTGATTTACAGCAAACTGCACACACGCTTATGGAAACTGGATTGATTAGTGTGCAGTGCCCACAAGTCCACTCTTTCGCCACATCTCTTTTAGGGAACAGTACAGCCCTGGCAATATCTGCTGATGGTTCGTTTCCCATCCTTTCAGGGGTTGAGACAGTAGCTGCGGTGTGAAAACAAGAAACAAGAAACAAGAACGGACATTTGCTTTTGCCCAAAACAATAATGATAATAATGATAGGTTTATTCATACCTCTTGCAGGTTAAACCTGAATTACAGGTACGGTCAGTTCAGCAGCACCACAAAATTACAATACTATGCTAAATATCTCGAATATTTATATGAAACAAAATTTCTAAAGCGGTCCGTGTTCGTTTTCCTTATAATGTATTTGTTGTTAGATGTTAATTGAATGAGTGTCCCTCGCGACTCTCCGGGAATTCACTAAACGGTAAAGCGGATTTTCCGGTTTGATGCTTTTGATGAAGCTGATGCACTTTGCGTCCCGCCTTGAAGCCAGAGAACTAAGGTTAGCTGCAATCCTGAAAGAAGTTGCTGTTTAACACTATCAGCTCCAACTATGCCAAATGGCATATTGCTAAATTACCCCTACTAGAATCCACACTTTTTCTGTAACCAGTTTTGGAGACTTTCGGATTTCATCTTAAATAGTTTACATTTTGATCAATTCCCACTTTTCATTACCAAATGTGTTATTTTGTTTTAAATTATGTATAGAGAAGTTAGATATTGAAAAGCTTGCTAAGTCAAGATCGCACCCCTTTCTTAGCAAGAGGGCTTAAACCAGTGGAAGAAATCCGAATTGATAGGCAGTCCTATTTTGGTGCCAATTTCCCTTAAAATGAAAGCCTGTTAAAACTGAACCTCTTATACATTTTTTATGAACAAAAAAACGTAATAAATCTATAAAAATCAATAACTCGTACCCTTTGCCGCGTGATGCTTTGGAATGTTAACGTTGAAAACAGAAGCACCTGAAAATTTCTTCACAACGGGCGTCTATTTATCGCGACAAGACTGGGTCGAATATGAGATTTTTGGCGCGATTTTTATACTTAAGCAGTGTGCACTGGATCACAACGGACGCACGCAGAGGAAAAAGAGCGCGAAAGTCGAATATGAGATTTTTGGCGCGATTTTTTTACTTAACAGGGTTCGTACTCTTTCGACTTTCTGAAATTCTATGACTTTTCATGACTTTTTCCACGACTTTTCTCGATTTTCCATGACCTAGCACTGTTATTTTTCCCTCAATACATCAAAACAGGGTTCGTACACCTTCAGAACTTAAAAAATCCAGGGTTTTCAAGGGCTACATTTTCATCTCGGGGCTCTTCCAGGACTTTTTAAACCAAGAACGAAAATATTAAGGTTCAAAGTTACTTGTTTAAACAACGTTTTAGTAATTAATGTCATGAAAATTTGTATTTATTGGAATTAATATAACAACGACATGCAAAAATTAATTTTAAGCCTTAGTTGTTACTTGAAACGAAAAACAATGCATCATTTGGGAAATCTAGTTTTTTCAAGAAGATTCTATGAAATTTTCCAGGACTTAATGAAAAAGTTCCAGGGCTTTTCCAGGCGTTTCCAGGGCTTCAAAAATTTTCCAGGGTTTTCCAGGATATCCAGGGCCCGTACGAACCCTGTCAAAAGTAGTTTCATTTTTCCCTTTTCCTAGCATTATGCAAGCTAAACTAGGTGAAGAAAAGGATATTTTGAGACATCAAGGAATTATAGTAAAGATTTAACTCTCGTACGGTTTTACCGCACTTCGTTTCCGCGAGTCTGTCTGATTATATTTTTTCTACACGTTACTACCAATTTAAGTTCTGCCAATTTTCCATGGCTCTCCATGAACCTAATCAAAGTTCCATGACTTTCCAGGCTTGGAAAATGAAATTCTAAAATTCAATGGCTTTCCAGGTTTTCCATGACCCGTACGAACCCTGCTTAAGCAGTGTGCACTTGGTCACAACGGACGCGCGCAGAGGAAAAAGGGCGCGAAAGTATTAGCTATGCGTCACTGTGCTCACTTAGTGTGTGACTCCTCCTAGATTGTTCTACAATTAGTACAGGATTTAATGGAGCCGAAACCATAAACGGAATTGCACACAGTTTGGGAACTCACTGATAACAGCGACTGTTTCCTATTTCTATTTCAGCAACATATACAGTTTGCTTGTACAAATTTGAATAAGAGCATACATGATTCTGTTTAAAATCAATAAACCCATTTTTCATTGATTAGTTTACTCGCGTTAGTGCGCACGTTAGACCTAAACATAAGGTGGTAATGTCAAAACTCGCGTTAGTGCGAACGTTAGACCT